>JAODAL010000662.1:0-286251 GCA_025379985.1 Phyllomedusa bahiana
TAAACAGCTCAGGAGAGCTGAAAAATCCTCACTAAATGAGCTGCAGGAGACGACAAGAACTGAATAGCTTTTTTTTTTTTTTTACCTTTTTTTTCATAAACAGCTCCACTCTTATCCATAGGCTGTGTCTGATAGAGCAGCTGGGCCTTACTCACATCAGTGGATACAGCTGTAATACTACACAGCCCATGGACAAGTTTGCCGCTATTTCTGAAAATGAAGCAGACTATTTTCTAATCTCCTAAACCCCCCCAAAACATTGACATGCTGTCATCAAAGTTTTTCCTATGTACTATAAACATGAATCATCCTCCTCAAATTATATGTTAGGCTCTTAACTGCATGTGAATTGTCTCTCTATTGTGATCATCACTAATTAGAGCAGCTAATGTAGAAATTTTAGCTTGGACACATCTGAACATAAAAATCTGTCAACTTTCATAATACACAGAAATACTTTGTAATAAGAAAAAGAAGTGAACATGACATCTGCTATTACAGCAAGACTGTTTGCTGCCTTAGAACTAAGAGACGATGTTAGATGAGCTCCATATTAGCATATTAGTAATGGTAACTGTGATGTGAAGGAAGACTTTTGAATTACATACTGAAAGGAAATGCATTTCAACAATAGTGCATTAAATCATCAGAACACTTTTTCCCTGCAGCTGAAAACATTTATCTGGCATGCCTTAAATCAAACTTGACTGCTTATTATTCTTTACTTCTGTAAAAAGAGCTTCAGTTGTGTTATAATCTTTAAATATGCAGCTACATTAGAAATTCCCAAAGACTCAGCAAGAGAGAAAAAGGCACACATGATTTTTTTTTAGATTATTTGTCTAAATTGTATTCGCTATTAAGTTTTTAGATTTAATTTTTTCACTTTGCATGTTAAGGTGAGGTTCAATTTATTCCACTTTATTTCGGTTTCTCAATATGTGGGCTCCTTGATCTCTGCTTTATTCTCACTGTAATGTAAAGTGAACTAGCCTCAGGCTAGAGGGCAACATAAAACTGTGAGGCTCCACAGTTTTATATGGTAGCATACAAAAGTCTTTTCTGCAAAATGGATTCCCTACTCTCTCAGATCTCATATCATGGAGAAAATAACCCTACAATACAGTGCCACCTGGAGCGCCACAACGAAAGCACAGAGAGCAGAACAGAGTTGTTTCCCATCTGAGCTGAGTTCATTTTCTAGGTTTCAGTCCAAAGGACCAATATACTGTATGTAGGTCATCCTTACATGCTAGGACAGTCACACAATTTATTTGGGTTATCCACAGTTAGGCACTTTTGTAATGTACTTGTATTACTTTTTCTTTGGGCTTTATGCAGCTCTACATCAGATGCTTGATGTCAGGGAGCTCAGTTTTTCTGGGTTTCTTGACACACAGGAAACAGCTCTGTATGGAGCATCGAGGATTAAGTCACCAAAGGGGTTTGGCTTTTTTCAAGGCAGCATTTGAAGAAACACCTGTTTGGTCTTTCCTCCCAAGACTTAAAACATGAAGAAAAAGAGGAATGCATTGAGACAGAGGTTGGGAGAAAGGAAGATAGACAAAGCACAGCAAAGGATCCAGGGGCTTGCAGAAAATGCTCATTATAGGCTGTAGAGAAGGGAGGCTACATATAGCACAGAAAAATAAAAAATTAGCACAGAAAATATCACATGGAGCGAAATCAATAATAAGGAAAGCAATTATAGATTTTTTTATGTTTGGTTGATTGGACAACCATTTCAATCAACATTTGTACTAAGAACCTCACATTTATAAGTATATTAAAAATAGCAGTATTGCAATATATTTGAATCCCTACGTTCAATATTTTTGTGCATTATGGCACTCATGTTGCTTCTTATGCGTTTGTTGGCTTATGCATTGCAGTTACAGCAGATATGCACCTCCACATGCATGTCTCTTTGGTAGGAGCTGCAAACGAACTCTGCTATTAACAAAGTACTTTTAAATGCAAACCCGCTCAAAAGACTAGTGGGGACTAGCAGTTTTTGACTGGGGTGCATAAGGCCCACCAATGGAATTTCATTCTGGGGGCCCACCTGTGAAATTTAGTTATGGGGCCCACCCTACAGCTACAGTATATGCCTCTTAAATTCTGCCTCTTGCTTTTTGCCTCTTTCTCTCCCAAAAAGGTACATGCAGTTTAAAAGAAACTCCGAGTCTGCCATGCTCAAGGGCCCACCAGGGGTTTCCCTTGTTCCCCTGTGGACCAGCCCGAGCCTGGGCACTACTTCTATTTAGAAGCGACAAGCCTGCTCTAACTTAAGAACTGTAATCCGTGGAATAGCCACCTCAGTAACTGGTCAAAGAAAGTACAGGTGAGGGATTAAAAAAAGGCTTAGACAATTATTTACAACAAAATTATATTAATACTTATGTAGCTGTATAAAGATCAGTCTGACTGCAACTTGGATTAAAGAGGGAAATATGCTGGAAAACTAGGGGGAAAGAAAGTTTTAAAAGTACCTACACCTCTTCCTTCATTCACAACTTCTCTCCACCCTTGGTTGAACTTGATGGATGGATGTATTTTTTCAATTGTGCTAACTAATGTTAGATTTGTTGCAGAAACTTTTTGACTTGCACAAATCCACGCACATGCTGCTGAAACAACCCCATTGAGATGTATAAAATGGATTTTTTAATTGACGTGAATATACTCTAAGAAAAAATCACATTCGCATAGAATGCTCTACAAGCTATTAAGGACATTTTTACTGATTCGTCCAAAATGACATAAAATCCCCAACAGAGCATAATGCATTACATATTCTAACAAAAAAAATCTAAATCAATATTTCTCATAATAACTAAACAGATCAATTATATCATTTCAACTCTATCCTGAATTTTTTATTTATGTTTTTCAATATATTTTCAGTGACAGCTTTTGTTTATCTCCATTGAATGCTCAGGATTAGTAGTATTTTACTTGATGAAGTTGTTGAGTGTAAAATAAAGATTTTTGTCTTGTCAACATTCCAATTCTAAAGGTATATTTTCTTTTCCTTACAGAATTACTTTGTGGATTGCAAGATATAAAATCATGTCTTTTGTTCTGCTGAACTGAGCTTCTTTACGGGGGGAGTTAATTTAAATATCCATAAAAGTTAATTGGTTTATACTCCATAGGTTTCGAACTGGCTTTTTGAATTACTCATTAGCTTACTGCTTCCTTTCCAAATGTTCTTCATACACCATTCCCTTTTTTATGCTAAGAGGTAAAGACATTTCTTCTTTTAAGATACATTTTCACATAATTACAAAATCAGGAGACGTTAAAAAGACAGGCGTTCTTATTATAGATACCCTTTACTTGTTCAGTAAACAACATACAAATAGGCGATCAAAGATATCATCTAATTTTAATGTAAGAAGTTTCTGTTCTGTTCCAGTTCTTTTTGGATTCTGTTATATTTCTGTTCACATTTTATTCATGTTACATTTTTGTACTGTTCCATTCCATTCTATTCTTTTCTTTGCTACTGCTACAGATAGAGTCCCCCCGACTCCATTTTATCAGATCATTAGCACTAAGGGCGACATGTATGAAGCTCGCCACGTCGGGGCGCACCTTTTCGCCAGTTTTCCGGCGAAATTTGCGCCTGATTTATGTCGGTCCTGGGGCGCACTCTTACATAGCATGTAAAGTCCTCTGCGCCTCGCCAGTGTGGGGGGCGCAGTGCGGGACTTAGGCGCAGTGCGGCGTTGCGCCTATGATTCACCGCACGAGGTAGTACGCTCATAAATAGCATGTAAAGTCCGCCGCGCCTCGCCAGTGTGTGGGGCGCAGTGCGGGGACTTAGGCGCAAAAGGGACTGCGCCTAACATGTATTCCGATTCGAGACAGGCTGGAAAACAGCGAGAAATCATTAAAGATGTCCGTGCGGAGTATGAATCAAAAAATCGACTTTATAAAGGCGTCAAACATTCTCTGAAAAAGAGCTCAAACCTACAAAAAAAATACATAAATAAAATTCACTTTCCAAAAATCAAGAACGGCGCTACATCGGGAATTTGGATATTGAAAATTGCCGGGAAATACAGTAATTCAAATTCTGTAAGCTATTCTCATTGGTCGGCATAAACCAGCCAATCAGAATAGGAGCGACAGTGAACCATTATAACCTATGGAGAAGAATTGACCAATCAAATTCAAAGGTGGGACAGTTCAAAATACAGTAAAATGGCAGAAAAGAGCTGATTGGTTAAGCTAGCGTGGGCTTGGCTAGCTCAGCCAATCAGAATAGGAGCGACAGAGACTCATTAAAACCTATGGAGAACTATTGACCAATCAAATTCAAAGGCGGGACAGTTCAAAATACAGTAAAAATGCAGAAAAGAGCTGATTGGTTGAGCTAGCGGGGGCTTGGCTATCCCAGCCAATCAGACGGCGAGCTACTTGTCCCATTGTAGTCTATGGAGAGATGGGGGCAATGAAATCTCGGTGCTCAGCGCCGTGCGGCATGGAATATGATTTAAAAAAATCATTTTTATTAAGTGTAAAATATTATCTGAAAAAGAGCTGAAACCTTCTATAAACATACATTAATAAAATCACTAACAACGCGTTTGTCGCCGAGACCGGCGCTACATCAGGAATTGGGATATTCGAAATTGCCAGGAAACACAGTAATTCAAAATCTGTAAGCGTTTCTCATTGGTCGGCATAAACCAATCAATCAGAATAGGAGCGACAGTGTCCCATTAAAACCTATGGAGAAGTTAGAACCAATCAAAATCAAAGGCGGGACAGTTCAAAATACAGTAAAAAGGCAGAAAAGAGCTGATTGGTTAAGCGAGGGGGGGCTTGGCTATCCCAGCCAATCAGAGCGCGAGCTACTTGTCCCATTGTAGTCTATGGAGAGATCGGCACAATGCAATCTCGGCTCTCAGCGCCGTGCGGCATGGAGTATGACTAAAAAAATCATTTTTATTAAGTGTAAAAATATTATCTGAAAAAGAGCTGAAACCTTCTCTAAAAATAAATCAGTTAAATCCCTAACAACACGTTTGTCACCGAGACCGGCGCTACATAAGGAATTGCAATATAGAAAATTGCCGGGAAATACAGTAATTCAAATTGATTAAGCTCTTCTCATTGGTCGGCATAAACCAACCAATCAGAATAGTAGCGACAGTGGCCCATTCTAACCTGTGGAGGAGTATTGACCAATCAGAATAGGAGCGACAGGGTCCCATTATAACCTATGGAGAAATATTGACCAATCATATTCAAAGGCGGGACAGTTCAAAATACAGTCAAAATGCAGAAAAGAGCTGATTGGTTGAGCTAGCGGGGGCTTGGCTATCCCGGCCAATCAGAGTGCGAGCTACTTTCTCATAGATAAACCAAAACAAAATGATGACTCAAAAATACTATGTAAAATTGTCAAAAATCCACAATAAACTTTATTATAACAAATAAGTTATACAAAACTGACACAATGTTTTTAATCACAGCTAAAAAACAGTTAAAAATCATACATAGTACAAAAAGCAGGACAGTACATCACTTAAAACACTGGGAAAACAAACAAAATAAATATACCACAATGCATCATAGTATAAATTACAATAGTAATATATCAAGTGACATGAATATACACCAGATGCATTGCAGAAAATAATATCAAATAGTGAAAATATAATTACAAATGTAAAGTTGTGTTACCCAGGAATAAGAGACATGCGACCTGCCACAAACAATAGTATAGGGGTAAAGAAAAAAAAAAATATTCAATAAAATTATGTTTATTTCTTTATTTTCGTTAGCCAAGGATCAATAGTATGGGTTTTAACAAAAATAAAGAAATAAACATGATTTATTGAATTAATTTTTTTTTCGTTACCCCATATTATTAATCATTTTATATACACATCGGGACAACTTTGTGAGTCTTATCTTTATATTTCGGCCATGTACAGTTTTATTTCAGATTGCATTAGAAAACCCATAAGAGCGTTGCTCGCTCTCCCATTGGTCCAAATAACCGCGCCTCTTTTAACTTAGCCAATCACAAACAGAGCTCGCTCTGCATTTCGTTTCCCACAGAACTCTATGAGAAAGTAGCTCGCACTCTGATTTGCCGGAATAGCCAAGCCCCCGCTAGTTCAACCAATCAGCTCTTTTCTGCATTTTGACTGTATTTTGAACTGTCCCGCCTTTAAATATGATTGGTCATTATTTCTCCATAGGTTATAATGGGTCCTTGTCGCTCCTATTGTGATTGGTCAATACTCCTCCATAGGTTAGAATGGGCCACTGTCGCTCCTATTCTGATTGGCTGGTTTATGCCGACCAATGAGAAGAGCTTAAACAATTTGAATTACTGTATTTCCCGGCAATTCTCTATATTTCAATTCCTTATGTAGTGCCGGTCTCGGCGACAAACGCGTTGTTAGGGATTTAACTGATTTATTTTTAGAGACAGTTTCAGCTCTTTATCTGATAAGGTTTTACACTTAATAAAAATGATTTTTTTATTTATACTCCATGCCGCACGGCGCAGAGCGCCGAGATTGCATTGCGCCGATCTCTCCATTGACTACAATGGGACAAGTAGCTCGCGCTCTGATTGGCTGGGATAGCCAAGCCCCCGCTAGCTCAACCAATCAGCTCTTTTCTGCATTTTTACAGTATTTTGAACTGTCCCGCCTTTGAATTTGATTGGTCCATACTTCTCCATAGGTTAGAATGGGTCCCTGTCGCTCCTATTCTGATTGGCCGGGATAGCCCAGCCCCCGCTAGCTCAACCAATCAGCTCTTTTCTGCATTTTTACAGTATTTTGAACTGTCCGCCTTTGAATTTGATTGGTCCATACTTCTCCCTAGGTTTTAATGGTTCACTGTCGCTCCTATTCGGATTGGTTGGTTTATGCCGACCAATGAGAAGTGCTTTTAGAATTTGAAATACTGTATTTCCAGGCAATGTCCAAGATCCTAATTCTTGATGTAGTGCCGTTCTTGATTTTTGGAAAGTGATTTTATTTATGTATTTTTTATTTTTGAAGGTTTGAGTTCTTTTTCTGATAATGTTTTACGCCTTTATAAAGGCCATTTTTTGGGACTCATACTCCATGCTGCACGGAGCTGAGAGCCGAGATTTCTTTTGCGATCTTCTATATGTTTCCTCTCATGTTACGTTCTCGCTTCACTTCGCCTCCGCCGGATCATTTAGACCAGAATCAACCAGGTCTGCCTGTCGGAGCTGCTGAGCGCTGCAATGCGCCGCACTTTGCCGACTCACGATCGTACATGCCTCGGAGTTTTCGAGCGCGCCGCGTCCCGCCCCGAAACGCCTACACTGCGCCCACACTGCGCCCATTGCACGTCCCTTCATGCGGGGAGCAGCTGAAAGTGGCGAACGCTGCGCCTAACACCGCATCCCTGCCTCCTACAGCGGATTCGGGCCGGGGAGGCGCAGGTTACGCCAAAAAACAGGCGAAAAGCACGTTCATACATGTCGCCCTAAGTCTGTTAAAATAGGGTACCTACATGTGCTACTGTATTCTCAATTTGAAACAAAATGAAGTAGATTGATTAATGTTGTCTTATACTTAGAAAGCATAAATCTAGACTAGTCATTCATAAAATGCTCTAGTTGTATCA
The DNA here is from genome assembly GCA_025379985.1 of Phyllomedusa bahiana. Lineage (NCBI taxonomy): Eukaryota > Metazoa > Chordata > Amphibia > Anura > Hylidae > Phyllomedusa > Phyllomedusa bahiana. The sequence goes on from JAODAL010000662.1 coordinate 7,639, forward strand.
AATGCATAATAAATCTGGTGCATGTTTAAACTGCGTAGTCTAACTTTAGACTAATAACTGGTTAGCTTAGTTTGTGCCATTAATTTCAGCAAAATTTTGGCATGCTCCTTTCACATGAAGCCGCTCCGCCTTCAGTGAGGTCACTTACCTTTTGTTGGATGAGGTACAGAAGTGTAAAGCATGTAGCACGTTTTTTGGTGCTAATTGCACTAATGGATCACAATGCAATCTATGTGGTATCAAAAGTGAGGAAGTTATTTTTGCTTCAGGTATGTTTGTATCAATGCAAACTAATATGTTTCTTCAAGATAATAAGGCCAGACCATAGACTTGCAATATTGCAACACAATGTACTGTATATTTTTGTATGTTACCCATTGTGGATCAGCTCCTCTATGGTATTGCTAATATACGTTCTTTCTGTGGAATCCATTCTATAACTGGGACCACTTTGGACTTTATATCTATTTATGTGTGGAACAAATTTATGGATTATGCTATTATAACTGTGTTCATTCTGTTTAAAGGGCTTCTGAATATTCTACTGCAGTTGCCTGACAAAGTATTTAGGATTACCCTAAGGCTGCCATTAGAAATTTCAGGGCCCCATAAAATGGAAGCCTTTGGATTCACTGCCCATTAATATGGCAGCTAGACCCTTTTTTTAATTTGATTGAGGTCCCTGACAGCAATGTTGCTAATAGTGCCCTAATGGTAGCCCTGAGTTAGTCATGCCTAGGCTACATGCTGCTTTGTTTGCAATGTTTTGAGTGGGAGACCCTGCAGGAGGCTTGTGTTCATTTTTTCATAAGTGATACGAGGAGGCTTAAAGCTAGTGAAATGGGCAATTTCCTGTCTTTTTGGGATGTCATGCCAAGAAAGTAACGAGTGCTGACTAGAAACAGAAAAAGTGCAACAGTTGTGAGAATAAATTGTGATGGAAAACAGTTTTATGGTGTAAAAGCATATAAGCAGAGGCCAAAAGTCAGTTGTTGAGGTGAGAAGACAAATGAGAAGTCGGATATTGCAATCTAAGATGTGTTTGAGCCAAAGACTCTAGATGCAATCACCAACTCTATAAAGTTGTGTGGAACCAAGCACTGAGCCTTTGAGTGAGAATCACCAAACTTTGCAGACCTGATAGTTGCCTCCAAGTGAGTGGATATTGACTTGGGTTTAATTTAATTAATTTTTTTTTGCTTTTCCCACTACACCATTCCTTCTGTTGACTGGTAACATCTAGACTGTTGTCTAATAGTTCAAGTCCGGTATGGTTAAATTACAATCACACTATTTTGATCTCATGGTTGCATGAAGAAAAGAATATAGAGGATTGTCAAGTCCCTATCAACCTTGTAATCAAGCCTTGGTTCTCTTCTGCCATTCCACTGTTTGATTCTTGATACATTATTTATGATTATCGCTGCCTCACAGAATATAACATCGTCACTTCGTCTATAGTCCTGCTTTACAATCTACAATCATATAGTGAAAATCCAGGCTATACATTTGCTTAACACCCCAGTTACATCTCTAAAAGTGAAAATTTGGCATATTTGATGATATTTAATAACGTGGTACAGATCACAATGCATTATTCATAGAGATCTGAACATAGTACTAGCTAATTGCTCACATACTGTATTACATTGCAGCACTTCATTGGCACTCTGCCCTCATATCAGCACTGCAGTCTCTTTAGCCTGAATCGTTTACAGCAAAAACCTTTATCACAGTTTGAAGCTAATATGTTGTTCTGACCTCCAGAAGAGATTTTGATCAATATCTTTTACTCCTCACATTAAATGTAATGTGTAACACTACATACAATACTGATACACAGCCCTGTGCTAAATTTGTAAATCTTCATATAATTTGCTATTTATTTTTTTATACATTTTTTAGCATAAAGTATGTGTTAGCTGTTTTTATCATGTGGTTCTGTTGGAAGATTTAAGCAGTTGTTAAAGAATATATCTGCTAAAAAGTCTTTTACAGATCTCATTACATCATTTTTAGCTCAAAATTCCCCACTGGGACACTCATCAATTACCTAATACTGAAAGATGCTCTAGAATAGCTCTCTACACAGGAACACTGGAAAGTAAACCGTACGCAGAATGAAAATATGAGGTGCTGAACAAATATTTCATGGCTTTATATAACATAATATGATGCTGTGCTTTTAGTTTTAAAGGGGTTGTCTGAGTTATTTTATTAAAATCTTTTTACGTTATTGGTGCCTTAATAAAATATAAAATCCATACTCACCTCTGGTCCAGCCCTTCTGACATCTGCCATCTCCCTCAGTTGCTCTATTGACTTCTGACTACTACAGTCAGCTTGAGACCATTGACCAATGTCACCATCAGAAGTGAACAGTTCCAAGCGATGACATCAGGATTGGCACATGATTGCTGCAGCTAAACAGTGGCTGCAGTGGTCTCAAGCTGAGTGCCATAGCCAGAAGTTAACAGAAGAACCAGAGGAGACAACGGACGGTGGCAGCATTGAAACAATGAAACGGAGAGAGGAAGTGGGTAGGGGTTTTCAACAGGGCACCATTACCCTAAATACATTTTTACAGAGACAACCTGGACAACCCATTGAATGTCATTTCAGCTGACCAACTAGGTAAAGTAATGGAAACATTGGTTGCCTTGCCATCTTCTTCTCCAGTGTGGTCCTTCAGTTTTGGGCCAAATCTAGAATTTCTGCCACATGATGGGAAATTTAAATGCAGCCCCCATTTCGTAAGTCTGCAAATCTTTAATGTGCATTAATGGTATATGTTTATTTCAGACTGGAAAAGAAAAGTTAGACTTGTAGCTGAAAATTTATGCCAGTGAAGCATGAAGCACTTTTAAATTGTTTTTTGGTGGTTTCTTACCTGTCTTCAGAGAGTGACATTTTTATTAACTTTTCTAATACCCTTTTTTGCTAAGGAAAATAAAATAGGAAGTAAATCAAATATTTTGCATCCAAAACTACTTTTAGTATAGATAAATGTGGACATGCACAAACCAATAGAAGTAGGAAGAGTCAGTAATAATATACATATTATTAATGCCACAAAGATAATTCTCCCACACAACATATGAACAATTTTACCATACTGTACACATAAACAGTGCAGCTGATTTTTAAATAAATAGTACCACTATTCTGTATTACTAAATAGTGCTGCTAAACCATACTACAAACAGTGTCAAAATGTTATACCACTGTGATGTATAGCTATACACCACTATGATTTACCTATTACAGTGACACCATAACTGCTACCATATATACTATACATAAAAAATGCCAGATAGTACAAATAAATAAAGTAACAACAGTATTTTATAATATACATGCGTAATTCCACCATACAATGCTTATAAATAAAGGTGCAATGATATAACCATAATAAATGCGATTGCAATTATGACTCTAAATATAATGAATCTAGACATGCATTTAGACAAACTAAATTTACACATAGCGTATATTGATATGAGATATACGTAGAGAGAAGGGGGATCAGAATTCATTGGTTGAGACAGACAGGATAACTTTTAAAATCTACAAGCAGAAAAAGTTCTGTGGCGGTTCCATCATACAATGCATATACAAAAGTGCAATGATAATATATGCAATTACAAATATCGGTCTTCCATATGGTAATATTCTCTACACAGTTATTACAAATACATATTAAATATAAACCACACACATATCATACAGTGACATGAGATGTACAGTAGATGTAGAACATCTTTCTTCTAGCACAGAGAAAAAAACATAGGGAGCTACAGAAAGCCATAGATCCTAAAAAGGCCTTGGGAGGAATCAAAAATTCTTATACATTTAACAGGTTATACATCTCAAAAAGTGCCACACATGTCCAGGGTTTATGTCTGGTATTGTAAAAATGAATGTGTGGTGTGGCATTGTTTTGGGGAAAAAAAATAATGATGTTTGTCTAATTCTGTTTAACTCACTTTAATGGTATTGATGTCCCTTCCGAATTGCTACCATTTGTTAGTGTAGCTTACAGATGGGCTTTGTTGCTGAAATTTTGGGAAATTAAATTTGCTGAAAATGAGAATAATTGCAGCTGCGGGTTTTTTTGGTGGTGCTTTTTATAGTCTATTATTAATACTATCTGAAATTGGTTTTCTGGTATCCAGTTCACAAATCTGTACCTAAACTGCTTCAATCTTTCATGGGTTGTTTAACAAAATTGAATCTATTCGTACCAAGTTCAAGATTCTCTTTAAGTTACTGACATTATCTTGCATTGCTCTGTCACTTCTACTTTACTGTTTGTGCCTCGCTTTCTGTGCCCTCTTTGCCCTTCCTGACACTGACCAAAGATGTTTATCTTCCATATCTTTTTGCTTATTACCAATCTGCTAAACACAGGGCTTATTCAATGGACCATGCAGGTCTTTGAACTTTTACTTTTTAAAGTTTCGTACATTTAGAAATTCTTATCAGAGAATCCTTATAAACAAAAGTTGTTCCTTTTATTTGTGAATGTGTTAAACTTCATGATATATACTTTTATTCATAGTATACAAGTTGTGAGCATCAATGTGAATGCAGATAACTAGAAGCAGATCTCATTGATACTGTAAATGTTTGATGATGAAAGTAAAACAAGTAGCACAGAGTAGAAAGAAAAACAGTTGTGTAGTTCATCTTTACATTTTTTCATTATTATATATTTGTAAAGGATTATTTTTCATTAAAAACCTTTATTTTTTAAATATTTCCACAGAACATAAACAATACACCGACAAGCAAAAGGGTAACAATGTTTTGAACTTTTAACTTTCAGGCTCCATATCAAATCATATATACCATGCACTACAGCTTTGAGACTACCATCATTTTATAAACAATCATCTTGGCTATCTCATACATAAACTTGACTTGCAACTATATAGCATCCGCTGAGTTATGCAGATTCGTGTCATGTGACTACATTGTTACTGTTTTGCTCCTGGTGATGGAATCTTTATCTTCTTGTATACTACAAATAACAATCTGTTCTCACATTCCCTAATAGCTCAATGTGTTATTAGGATGATTCAGAAGTGAAAGGTCACTGGTCCAAATTGCGGAGCAGCCATGAAGAAGATTTCTCATCAAAAAAGAAACCACATCATCCAGCTCATTGATAGAGGTCTTTTGGCCAAGAATATTGCCCAACTGCATCACGTGAGGCCATGACAATTAGAAAAATGTGAAATTAAATCCGTCCATCCATCCATTCCAAAGCCAAGAGGCTGACATCCAGGCAAATATCAGAGTTCACAAGTCGGTTCATTACAAGGTCTATCAGTTCTGGCGTGACAAATATGTATACTTCCTAATAGTGAGATCACAGATGTCCATGCATGCACCGTGCATTACACAAGTATGGAATGTTGGCCCAAAAAAAGGTGAAGAAGCCTCAACTTCAAAATCGTCCTAAAAAGCATCTGCTTGGGTCTGCAAAAAAGTGAACAGTAGAAGATTGGAAACAGGTGATTTAGAGTGATGGAACCAAAGTCATTAGACTGGTCTCTGATGGGTGCAAATACATCTGAAAGAATCAAAGGAAAATGGGGCTTATGGATCGAGAAATGGAAGGAACAGTCAAATTCAGTGGAAGAAGTCTGATGATATGGGGTTGCTATACTTCCAGGTGTGTTAGATACTTTACAAGAATTGATGCTGGTCTCAATACTGAGCTATGTGTGAGTATCATATAAGATGAGTTACTTCATACACTCGAGTTCTATGGATATGAAAAGAACAACATAGTGTTCAAGCAGAACAACGACCCAAAGCATACGTCGAGATTGGAAAAGAAATGGTTTAGTGTCAGTGTAGTTTAGTTGCTGAAGAAAAAGTTGTATTCATACCCAGAAGAGTCGGTCAGTATGCACCAACATTGAGAATGTGCAGAAGAGACCTGTTTGAATCTGATCGGGAGCATGCCCAGAAGGATTCAGGCAGTGTTGAAAGCCAAAGGTGGATTTGCAAAATACTAACAAAATAAAAATTAAAGTCTAGATTTGTAAGAGCAAAACAGTCACAATACAGTTACATGACAAGAATCTGCATAAGTAAGCGTATGCTAATTAGTTGCAATCAAATTTATGTATTAGATAGCCAAGATGATTGTCTATAGAATGATGGTCTCAAAATCAAAGTTGTAGTGGATGGTGATATACAGAACCTGAAAGTCATAAGTTCAAAACATTGTTACCCTTTTGCTTGTCAGTGTAGTCTATATGCATAATATAGTTATACCTCCAAACTTTTTTGAATGATGAAATATGAATGCTTGTGGTCCATTGAGAGAATTTGTTTTCATGTACAGCTTAAGTGGGTTATCTCACCATGCTGTTTCACAGAGCCACCACAAGCTACAGACTTACATTTACTGATTAAGCTGTGGGTGGTTCTACAGCAGTTATTGACAAATTCTAGCTATTCTTGTTACAGTGACATGACTGCTGGACATTTATAATCTGTAGTGCACAAGGCTGCAGAGCTCTAAGGCTTGAAACTTAATCTAAGTAGGGTAACAGCAGTGAGTGACTTATCATGGCTGGATGGCAACTTGAAGCAATAAGAGAGGAGAGAGCGAGTAGACAGAGGTGGTTGGTATTTAGAAGAAACTTGTGTACACTAGCTGTAAATAATATCTCCTTTTTCTCCTGAACAAAGCAAAATCAAAAACAACAAATTATATTGTAATAGTCTTAATTTACCTTTCACTACGTTAACAACAAATCATTTTGGAAAGAAACTCATTTAACTTGCACTTAATGAGCATACTTGCCAACCATGTTATTACTATTCTGTGAGATTTTTAGTCCTGCAAGTGTGTATACCACCCCTAGCAATGCCCTGAATCCTCCTGGGAATCCAAATTTTGGGTGGGATTTGTGTAGGCCAACCCCTTTCGCTAAACATATTCTGGGAAAGTTGGCAAGCATGCTATTGAGTCTCTTAAGACTGTGAACTGTCCAAAAGCATGGAGTTGATCATCTTCCACTCCAGTAGCCAGGGCTTTTACAATTTTTTTTTTGTAAAAAAATTAAATTAAAAAAGGGAAAATTTGCTTATTTTTTTGCAGCGGGGTTTTTGGGAAAAAAAAAGTAAAAAAATTTTTTGGTTTTACAATCCCCAAGGGTTTATGCATGCAAAATTTTTTTTTCCCCTTTTGCAAGGGGCCCCCAAACCAAACCCTTTTAAAGGGAAAAAAGGGAGGGGCTGAGTTTATCGGGTAGGGAAAATGTACTGGAATTTACTCCAGAATTTAGCAAAAATTACAATGGGGGACCCATGGCCCCTCTCTTTGCTGATAAAAGATTTTAATTTTTCAAAACTTTTAAAATTACAAAAAATAAATTTCAGAAAAAGGTTGTCACTTAAAATTTAAGGGCATAATTACAAGAGAATTTCATGCCTATCTTTATCTAAAAACCCAAACATTAAAACCACTATTTTTCATTTATAGTAGCAAAGCAGGGGTTAACAAAAATTCAATGACAATAAAGGGGGCGACATGTATGAATCCCGCCCCCCCCCCCCGTCGGAGCGCATGTTTTCGCCCGTTTTCCTGCGGGAAAATTTTCGCCTCATGTTTTTGTCCACACGGGGTGCGCTCTACATGCGGGGTAATGGGCCCCCGCCCCCTCGCCAGTGGGGTGAGGCGCAGTGCGGGGACTTAAAGGGGCAATTTCGGGACTGTGCCCAAGATTCGCCCCCGAAAGTATTTCGCTCATAAAATGCCCGGGGAAAAGTCCGCCGCGCCTTGCCCAAATGTTTGGGAAGGGGCCCCGGCCCCCGGGGACCTTAGGCCCCATTTCGGGACTAGGCCCCCTTTTTCGCCGTCCCCCAAAAAAGGTGCGCTCATACAGCGGGTAAAGTCCAAACCCCGCCTCGCCAAGGTGAGGGGGGCAGTGGGAGGACCCTTTGGGGCAGAAGGGAAAATTTCGCCCAAAATGTTTTCCCATTCCCAGAAGGGGTGGAAAAACATCGAAAAAACATTAAAGATGTCCAGGCGGCTTTTGGGGTTTTTGAATCAAAAAAACCCCACCTTTTTTAAAGGTTTAAAACAAATTTTCCCGAAAAGAGCTCAAACCCACTAAAAAAAACATAAAATTTAAAACACCTTTTCCCAAAAAACTAGAAAGGGGGCCCAACCCCTCAGGGGAAATTTTGGGTACTGGAAATTGCCGGGAAATTTCAGTAATTCAAAAACTGTAAGCTTTTTCATTGGTCGCAGAAACCAGGGCCCAAACAGAATAGGAAACGACAAATGGGCCCATTAAAAACCTATGGAGAAAGTTTTTACCCCAAAAAAAAAATCAAAGGGGGGGACAAATTTTAAAATTTCCCGGGAAAAAAAGCCCGAAAAGAGCGATTGGTTGAAGTAGCGGGGGGTTTTGGGAATCCTGGGCCAAAAACCAAGGGTTTGGAGCGACAGGGGCCCATTATAACCTATGGAGAAGTAGGACCAATCAAATTCAAAGGCGGGGGCAGTTCCCAAAAAACAGTAAAAAAGCAGAAAAGGCTTATTGGTTGAAGGGGCGGGGGTTTGGGCTAACCCGGGGCCCAAACAGAGCGCGAGCTTTAAAATTTTTCCCTTGTAAGGGCTATGGCCAGATCGGGGCAATGAAATCTCGGCTCTAAGCACCGTGCGGCATGGAGTTTTATTAAAAAAAATAAATTTTTATTGGTTGCAAAATATTTTTCTGAAAAAGAGCGAAGAACCCTTTATAAACTTTAAATTTTAATCAAATCCCCAAAAACGCGTTTGTCACCCAGACCCCGGGGCTACAATCAGGAATTGCGATATTGAGAATTTTCCCCGGGGAAAAACAGAATTCAAATTCTTTTAAAATATTCTCATTGGGCGGCAAAAACCAGCCAAAAAAATAGGAACGACAGTGACCCTTTAAAAACCCAGGGGGAAAATTTATTTACCAAAACCAAATTCAAAGGCGGGCCGTTCAAAATTTCAGTAAAAAAAAGGGCAAAAAGGGCTGATTGGTTTTAGCCCAGGGGCAGATTTAAATCCCCCAATCAGATGTGTGCATTATTTTGAGTGGACAAGAAGGGGCGCGATAGAAGGGCCCCTAAAATTTATTACGTGTAGGGAAATATTCAGTACTGGATTGGTTGGGGGGAAGGGGGCTGTCCTGCTTAGCCAATTTAGTGGCTGAGCTACCTTCTCAAGATTTTTCAAGGGTCTTAAAGAAAGCAGAGCGAGCTCTGTTTGTGAGGGGCTAATTTAAAAGGGGCGGGGTTTATCTGGCCCAAGGGAGAGCGAGGACGCTTTAGGGGTTTTTTTTTTCTAATGCAATTTAATAAAACTTACATCCCCGAAAAAAAAATTAAAAGGGGAATCCGAATTTGTCCCCGATGTGATTTATAATAACAATTTTGGGGGGGGACCAAAAAAAAAAAATTAAATAAATTATTTTTTTTTTCTTTTTTTTTGTTACACCCATACTATTGATCGTGGCTAACAAAAATAAAGAAAAAAAAGAATTTATTGAAATTAAAAATTTTTTTTTTTCGTTACCCCCATATTATTTCATTTTATATAGAGATCGGCACAACTTCGGGGTATTATCATTTTATTTCGGGCATGTACGTTTTATTATAGTTGCTTAAAAAACCCCAAAGGCGTCGCTCGCTCCCATTGGCCCCAAATAACCGGCCTCTTTTAACTTAGCCAATCACAAACAGACTCGCCCTCATTTTTTTTCCCCTTTGAAGCTAAAGGAAGGTAGCTCAGCCGCTGATTGGGTAAGCTGGGCGAGCCCCCTTTTTCCCCAACCAATCACAGTATTAGAATATGTTTCCATAGACATAAAAATTTTTTGGGCGCCCCCTTTTATCGCGCCCTTCTTTCTCCCACTCAAAATAGACGCACACATATGATTGGGGATTCTATCTTCCGCCCGGGGTAACCAATACCTTTTCTGCCTTTTTTACTGTTTTTGAACTGTCCCCCCCTTTGAATTTGATTGGTCCATACTTTTCCATAGCTTATAATGGTTTATGCGCTCCCTTTTTTGATTGGCTGGTTTTTTCCGACCCAATGAGAAGCGCTTACGAATTTAATTTACTGTATTTTCCCGGCAATTTTCAAAATCGCCCTCCTGAGTAGCGAGTGACAGCGACAAACGCGTTTTTAGGATTTGATTGATTTATGTTTATAGGAAGGTTTCAGCTCTATTTAGATAATATTTTACAACTTATTAAAAACATTTTTTTAAATCCTACTCCATTGTACGACGGCGCTGAGAGCCGAGAATCATTGCCCCGATCTCTCCATAGTGTCAGTACTAGTGGATACAGATGGAATCAATGGCTAGGGGACTGGCCTTGAACACAGCGAAGGCCACTGAAGACTGGAACAGGAGGCAGAAGATGTAGGACTGGGATCTAGGCAAAGTCGGAGGAGCACAGTTGAATGACACGTAGGTATCAGAAGTTTACAGGTAAACCGCAAAAGGTGAGGAACTAACGGGAATGCATGTTCAAGCTAGGGACTGCAAGCCAGGACCTTAAAACAATACACAAGCAATGAGAAACAGGCTTGTGAGTTTATATATGCTGACAAACAGGAAACAACGATTGGACCCAGTGAGACATGATCCACCATCTTGACTGAGGCAAACTTAGGGCAAAACACCAGTAAACAAGTTCCAAGTCATAGCAGGAGTTTCCTGACATTATCCCCACCTCAACAGCGGCCTTTCTGGACGATACTGACTCGGATTTTCTCTCTGGTTGTCTCTGATGAAATTGTTTTTTCAGTCTAGGAGCATCAATGTTATCACTGTTCCCACATATTTTCTTCGGGGCCATAACTTGCATCTTAATGAGGTATTGTAGCTGGTTTCTGAGTCTAGAATTGCATCCAAACAAACTGTTCTTGACCCATCAATCTATTAGTAGGATGAGGAGAAACACGTCCGGGAAAGGGATTGGAACAGCAGGCTTTAGTAGAGACACATGGAAAACAGGGATGATCTTCATAGATGATGGCGAGCTTGAGCTGAACAGATTACTGGACTGAATATCTTGATAATCCTATACGGACCCAACAAACTTCTGTCCCAATTTTGGTTGAAAGGGAACTCTAAGTTTCAAAATTTTGGTAGAAAAGCCATTACCTTATCCCCAACCTAAAAAGTTGGTGCTGGCCAACGACGTCTATATGCCATCTTCTTGTAGTTTTCTTGAGCCCTCTCAAGCGTTTTTCCTTTAGTAGTTGTAAATTTTTGCTGTAATGCAGAGATCCTTTCCGCAGCAGCTGGTATATGTGGGAACAGCAGGGAATTTAGGATTGATTACTTGGTTGGTATCCCATATTTGCAAAAAGGGAGTCTGGATTTGGGTGAGGCTTTTGGGAATTGTTGTACGAAAATTCAGCCACAGAAAGCAGAGTCAACCCAGTCATCTGGTAGGTGACGTGACAAATATAGCATCGCAGGTACTGTTCCAGGGTCTGATTTGTGCGTTCAGTCTGTCCATTAGATTGTGGGTGGAAGGCAGGTTGATAGTTTGATATCGATGTCCAGTGCTGAGCAAAAACTCCGCAAAAAATTTTGATGTATTTGCACCCCAGATCCGAGGACACCTAATCGTGGACTCCATGAAGGCGAAAATCATTCTGAAGTATTGTGATCCGCAGTGTCTTTAGCGAGGGTAGACAGTACATGGGATGAAATGTGCAGCCTTGTGTGAGCCGGTCAACTACACGATGAATAGTATTCTTCCCCTTAGAGTAGGTAGATCCACGACGAAGTCCTTGGAAATGAACCCAGGGGCGAGAGGGGAACGCAAAGGCTGTAGTAGTACCCGAGGGTGAAGAACGTGAGGAGTCTTTGCATCTAGCACAGTATGTCACAATATGTTATTTACTCTTTTCACATCCTGTAGATAATTGGGCCACCAGGTAGAATCGAGGATAAAAATTCTTGCGTCTTCTGCACTCCTTTGTACCGCAATCTTGGAAGCTATGGGTAGCCTCAGATTCTCAGTCTCACTGTTTTCGGTATTTAGAGCGTGATTATGGGTCAATATCTTGTTCTTATAGTACCAATTGTACATCATCAGGAGGTTGGGACAGTAGGGTGTCGGTGTATCTAGGCCTCTCTTTATCCTTTAAGCAAGTCTTTATTATGGATTACTCCCCCCCCCACCACATTTAGAATCGAGAACAATGGTCTTAGGCTGAATAGTAGGAGTGAGAATCCTTGTGAGAACATTCTTGATAGAGCATCGCCTTGCCATTACGGGATCCAGGCCTTTACGAGATTACAAAGTTGAATTGATTAGGAAAGATATCCAACGAGCTTGGCGAGGAGTAGACACTTGGCCGATCTAAAGAATTCCAGATTACGGTGATTCAGTAAGAACAATTATTTGCTGTGAGGTTACTTTGAAGATGATGTCTCCATTCCTTAAGGCTGCAACAATAGCTAAACAGTTCTTTATTCCCACATCATATTCTTCTCAGCAGATGATAAACGTCGGGAGAAAATGCACAAGGGTGTAGTAAACTCTTGTCTCCTGTTCTCTGAGACAGATAGCCCCTACAGCACAGTATGAAAGCTTCCACTTCTCAATGAAGGAGAGTTCTGGGTCAGGATGAATAATACAGGGGCTGTAGTGAACTTGCACTTTAGAAGAGAGAGGATTCTTGAGCTTGAGGAGACCAAACAAAAGCATTTTTCTTCTTAGGCAACTCGTGTGATGGGAGGAATTATTTCCGAGGAAATTCTTGATGAAGGTCTTAAGATGTTGGCAAAACCTATGAAACGTTGGACCTCTATTTATGTTTTCTGGGCGTAGGCCGTTTTTATTGCTTTGAATCTTACAAGAGTCCATATGCTAGACCATGAGGTGAAATTATAAAACCAAGGAATTGCGATCTTGGTCTGTTGAAATTCACAGTTTTCAAATTCTTAATGTTGAGTTGGTTCTCTCTTAGCCTCTCCAGAACAAGCTTGACATGTCTCTGGTGTTCATCCATTGAGTTGGAGAAAATCAGGATATCGTCCAGATAGATGACAAATGAGCTGGTCCATGAGGTCTCTGAAGATGTCATTGAAGAGATGTTGAAAGGTGGCAGGGGCATTACAAAGCCAAAAGGATAACACAATATTCAAAGTGTCCTTAACGTGACCTAAAAGCCGTCTTCCAATTCATCTCCGATCTGATACGGACCAAGTTATAGGCGCCTCGAAGATCTAATTTGGAAATATCTTCGCATGTCGGCACTCTATACAGTAGCTCAGGGGATCAATGGTAGACGGATAAGGTTTTTGATGGTAATTTTGTTAAGTTCTCTGTTATCAATACAAGGTCTTAGGGAACCGTGCCTTCTTTTTAACAAGATTATTGAGAGCCCCCGCTGGTGAGGAAGATGGGCGGAAGAACCCCTTAGCCAGATTTTTCTTCTATGTAATCATTGAGGATTTTAATTCAGGACCTGCCAAAGGGTAGATGTTTCCGAATGGTATAGGTGCACCTGAGAGCAAGTCTATGGGGCAATCATAGGGTCGGTGTGGTGGGAGCTGGTCTGATTTTTGTTTGCTGCAGATGTCTGCAAAATTCCTGTATTCCGAGAGGTAGCTCTAATATTTTGTTGTCTGACGTGGATCTTCGGGCATTGTTCAGAGTATAGTGAGGATAAAACGGGACATCACCCTTCTGGGAGCTAATATACTTGGTTTCCAGTTGATAACTGGGTTTGTGCTTGCAAGCCACGGTAGGCCTTGGATGACAGGGAAGTGTGGAGAAGAGATCAGTAGGGGATGACAGGAACTTCCGATGATGGGATGTCATAATGATTCCGAGTGGGTTCTGATCTCTTGGTAACTGGGCCTGAGTTCAGTGGAAGATCCATCTTCAGTTTCCATTACCAGGGTGAGAGTTTTTCTTCTGGATTTTAACCCATGCTTCTGAGCAAAAGGAACAGGGTCCATGAAATTGCACTCGCCCCGAGTCTACCATAGCTGAGGTGTTACCCATTGAGAGTTACAGGAACTTGATGGTGTGGAAGGAAGCAATGAGTGTCTTCGTTCTCTTTCTTAATATGAGGGTGCCACTGAGAGTTGGAATGGACAAACTTGCTCTTTCAGTACTCGGTCTCTGAAGCAATGGATTCTTCATCTGAGGAGGTCGGATTCAGATGGCCGCCACCACTCTGTGGACGGCGTAGTGCAGTTGATAAGAAAGTGGTCAGACTTTCCACATAGAAGCTTAGACTTTACCCGGAGCCGGTTGCTACCTTCTTTCCGTGCCCTCACGCTTTAATATGGTATCGACTTGATAGGCTCAATTCATGATCTCTGTGATCTCCCTTGAGGTGCCTTGGGAAACTGACAGGGACCGGCGAGGACTGCTTTAGTATCGAATTTTAGAGTAGCCCACCTCTCCTGTCTTCATTCAGATAGTCGTGGTATCGATCGGATGCAGTGATTAATGAAGGCATCCAAAACCTAAAGGGGCCCTCTGCACGGGCAAGATCATCCTTTAATGCACTGCATTGTCCTTTCCTAAAAAAAGACAATTTGCTGCGTCATTCCAGTTGGTGTCGACTGCCCACCTCTTGTCTCCATGGCATTTCAGCAAACTGGGCGTTTTGCCTTGGCGACAAGGATTGTATGCAGCTTCAGCTAGTAGACCGCGATTGGGATCGTCAAACATCTGACTCATGGCGTCGATGAACTCTTCCAGGTGATTCAGGCCGGGCGTCTTGAGTTTCAATTAAAGGGGCTAGCCCAGGCAATGGCTTTGTGTCGTCACGCAGCATAAGGATACACAGGATCTTCGAGTCTGGTCGGTTGGAAATTGCGCAGGTTTGTGTCGAAGTTATTGCCTACTTTGATTGAGGAAATCCGGAATTTGTCGCGATCTCCGCCGAATTCTGATGGGTGGCTATTTCAGGCTCATTACAGGACGAACTGTGGGTGGTCCAGAGGCTTGACTCTCCAGGTGGACCATCGGTCGAGACTAATGGCGCGTGCACCCGTTTCGCGTAGTTCCTGAATCGCTTGTACATACCACTTGGATATTATGGCAGTCTTGGCCTATAAGCGTCACATTTGACTTTCAATGCTTGCATCTCGGGTGCGCATGTTAGCTATAGTCAGTCTGAAGCTATTTGATGCGGAGCTTCCGGATTCCATGCCCCAGCGGACTACCATTTTGTGGCTATTGAGTATCATGTTCACGATACTAGTGGATACTGCTGGAATCCATTGGTTAGGAATGGCTTGACACACAGCGAAGCAAATGCAGACTGGAACTGGAGGGCAGCAGTGATTGTAGACGGGATCCTAGGCAAGTCTGGGAGGAGCACAGTTTGAATGACACGTCAGGTATCAGGAAGTTTGCAGGGTTAAACCGCAAAGGTGAGGAAATAACGTGAAATTGCAAGTTCCCGGCTAGAGGACTGCCACAGCAGGTGCTTAACACAATACTCAAGCAATGTGCAACAGGCTTGAGGAGTTTATATTATGCTGACAAACAGGAAACAGGAAAACAGATGGCACCCAGCTGAGACACGATCTCCATCTTGACTGAGGGCAAACTTAAGGGCAAACACAGTAAACAAGTTCCAAGTCATAGCAGGAGATTCCTGACACATAGACTACAATGGGACAGGTAGCTCACGCTCTGATTGGCTGTGATAGCCAAGCCCCCGCTAGCTCAACCAATCAGCTCTTTTCGGCATTTTTACATGTATTTTTGAACTGCCCTCATTTGAATTTGATTGGTCAGTAATTATCCATAGGTTTTTAATGACGGGTCCCTGTCCTCCTATTTGGGGGACAGATTTCCATATCCCCCGCTAGTTCAACCAATAGCTCTTTTCAGCATTTTTTACTCTATTTTGAACTGTCCCGCCTTTGATTTTTGATGGTCAGTTTACTTATTCTAGGTTATAATGGGTCACTGTTGCTCCTATTATGATTTGGGCTGGTTTATGGCCGACCAATGAGAAGCTGCCCTTACAGAATTTTATTACTGTATTTCCGGCAATTTCCAATATCATTTTTCCTGATGTTGCGCCGGTTCTAGATTTTTGGAAAGTGAATTTTTTTTTTTTTTTTATAAAGACAGATTTGAGCTCTTTTTCTGAAAATGTTTTACACGTAATAAAAGCGATTTTTTCGGAATCATACTCCATGCCGCACGGAGCTGAGAGCCGAGATTTCTCTTGCGATCTTCTATATGTTTCCTCTCATGTTCCTTTCTCGCTTCACTTCACCTCCTCCGGCTCATTTAGACCAGAATCAACTAGGTCTGCCTATAGGAGCTGGTGAGCGCTGCAATGCGCCGCACTTTGCCGACCCGCGATCATGCATGCCTCGGAGTTTTCGGAAGCGCCGCGTCCCGCCCCGGAATGCCCACACCGCGCCCATTGCACGCCGCTTCATGTGAGGCGCAGCCGAAAGTGGCGAACGCTGCGCCTAACACCGCATCCCTGCGTCCGACAGGGGATTTCGGGCCAGTGAGGAGCAGGATCGCAGAAAACCACCAATCCCCCCCCCCCCCCCCCGGGGGGTCCCCCCCCCCCGCGATAAGCCCGTTCAACTGTCTCCTAAATGTTTAAACGACACTTATAAAAGTCAACACATCCAATAGTATGTAGCAGGTCATGTGATAATGTACAGAATAATGAAAATGGTAATACACAGAGCATATACAGTAGTTATAAGGATGGTACATATGAGTATAGACGTATAGGCGGTACACATGTACACTCACCGGCCACTTTATTAGGTACACCTGTCCAACTGCTCGTTAACACTTAATTTCTAAGCAGCCAATCACATGGCGGCAACTCAGTGGCATTTAGGCATGTAGACATGGTCAAGACAATCTTTCCTGCAAGTTCAATAACCGAGCATCAGTATGGGGAAGAAAGGTGATTTGTGTGCTTTGAAGTGGCATGGTTGTTGGTGCCAGAAGGGCTGGTTCTGGTTTTAAAAACTGTGATCTCTGGGATTTTCACGACAACCATCTCTGGTTTACAGAGAATGGTCCGAAAAAAAAAAAAAATCCAGTGAGCGGAGTCCGGGGGCGGAAAGCCTTGTTGATGCCGAGGTCAAAGGAGAATGGGCAACTGGTTCGAGCTGATAGAAAGGAAACGGGACTCAAATAGCCACCGTTAAAACCCAGGTAGGCAGAAAGCATCTTGAACGACAGTACGGCGAATTTGAGGCGAGGGGTAAGCAGCAAAAGCCCCACACCGGGTGCCACTCTTTCAGCTAAGAAAGGAAACTGAGGCCCAATTTCCCCAAGCTCATCAAAAATTGGAAAGTAAAGTTTGGGAAAAAAACGTTGCCGGTCTGATGGTCTCGATTTCCCTGGACATTCGAGGGTGGGTCAGAATTTTTTCCCCAACAACTGAAGCTGGGACCTCCTCCCCCCCTTGAAAAAGGTTAGGCTGGTGGTGGGGGTGTCTTGTGGGGAAATATTTTTTTGGACTCTTTGGGCCCCTTGGTACCAATTGAGATCGTTGCAACACCTTGTGGAATCTTGCCACAAGAATTGAGGCAGTTCTGAAGGAAAAAAGGGGGCCAACCCTTAAGCTGGTGTCCTAAAAAGGGGGGGCCCGGTGAGTGTATATATGGGTAGTAGGAATATTAAACCAAAATTCTTAGGCTTATGTTTTAGTGAAGACCTATACAAGGCAATTAGTGTCCTTTTACCATTTATTGCTATAGTTTATTGTCAGTTTTTAACAAGCTTGGAGAACAGCCTTGGCCCAAAATGTTGCTGCTAGAAATGTGGTTTTAACAATGTGAAATAAATAAAGATATGCATGAATTTTGCTTGTAATCACAAGTTGAAGTGCCGACCCCTTTTGTAATATGTTTGAAGATGACCACTGGTGTTTTGAATGTAGTCAACCTGAGCCTGGCATCCAGGCACATGAAATAAAAATTGACTGGACACAGAATTCAGCGTGTGGCACAAAAAACAAAAAGTGCAAAAATTTTTAATAGTTCCGCACCCTTTGAATAGATTTTGATATTTTTACCATCTTAACTATTTCCCTTTTAAAATTTCTTTCTCTACCAAAATGCATCTTGGTTGCAAAACATATCACAATTCATTACACAAATTTGCCTTTTAACAGCTATTGGGACCCTCACTAGTCACAAGAATGGTGGCTCCATGCCCCCCTGTTTGAATAAAGGAGCAGTGGAGCATGCACGCTATTGTTTTATATAATACACTACAGTACAGCCCTTTGTTATCTTTGTCAGTCCCATAGACCTATGGATGGAGAAGCAGTGACACTGGATAGTTAATAGCTGCTAGTTTGGTGGGGGTCACAGTTGTCAGATTTCCACCAATCTATAAGCTATCACCTATTTAGAAAATGGTTATCCTTATATCCCTCCCTTTACCCACATTTTCCCTATCCTTGGTTGAACTTGATGGACATATGTCTTTTTTAAGCGGTACTATTTAACTATGTAAGTTACAACTGAAACATTAAGAAGAGACATGAGTTATCTAGATCTTCTACCTCATTAGTTAGCAAAACATGTCTACTGTAAAACCAGATTGCCATAAATTTTAAAACTTGTTTCTTTTCAGGAAGTTAGATGCATTTATCTATGATGCAGCAGTGCTGAATTATATGGCAGGCAGAGATGAAGGCTGCAAGCTTGTGACAATAGGCAGTGGTTACATCTTTGCCACAACAGGCTATGGAATTGCTCTTCAGAAAGGTTCTCCATGGAAGCGTCCTATTGATCTAGCACTTTTACAGTTTGTTGGAGATGGTAAGTTGTATTGAAATGTTTTGTAATTGTATTGTTACAAAATAGTGACATCGGGAAAGTTGGAACATATGTAAAAATATATATTGTACTACTCTGGTATTAATTACAATTTCAAAATCCAACTATTGGTTCCTAATTTTTCTCTAAAATTGGTCTTAAAAAAGAAGAAATTAAGTGACACTGATATGCTTTGCCAAAATTTCCTTAAGCTGGTACTGGATACATCTATGTCTTTTATATGGATGTTGTCTACCATCCGAAACATAAGATGTGATGCCTAGAAAGTAAAACTTTTCTAGTTTAAGGTTTGATTGGACTATGGTCCTGAATAATGAGATGCATGTTATTGAGCACATACAGGCAATCCCCGACTTAATCCGTTCTGACTAACATACGGTTACAAACGGAGACTTATGGGGCCTGCTGGCACTTGTAGTTCCATGTTCCACAGCAGATAGTAGCTGTGGAACGATAAGTTCCAGTATGCCACAGCAGCACATGTGGTGAAAATGATGTGAAATCTTCTTAACAGGAACACAGACAGTAAAACAAATGTAAAAACCCTTCCCTGCATTCTTCACAACTAAAAAAAAAGTTTTATACTGGAGTTATATTTCATAAATATACCTGTTCTGACTTACATATAAATTCAACTTAAGAACAAACCAACAGTCTCTATCCCGTTTGAAACCTGGGGACTGCCTGTATCAGTTTTAGTCTCCTGTGATATTTTTAGGAATGATTTTACTTTCAGCTTAATTCAGACCCTGAGTTTTGAACAGATAATGTTAGTTGCTTCCTGGAATCTTTGGGAATGATTGAAACTGTACTTCCCATTCATACAGAGGAAGCACAGCTAAATATGTCAAGTAATAGTTTATTATTTGAGATAGGTAAAGGTGACAAACTGTACAATAACAATATTTTGTATAAAATCACAACCTCAGCTCTTCTGCTTGAAGGAAATATTTGAGGTATACATCATTTATTTGAGTTCTGGAAAACATAGATTTTTAAGGTATTGTAGTTAGAGATGGGCGAATTTCCCGAAATTCGGTTCGTTCACTTACGCAGGATTTCGGCAAAAAATAAAACTTTGTTCAAAATTACTTGGGGACGAATCACATTAAAAAACAGCTATTTCCAGGCTGCACAGAGCCTGCTGGGGCTGTAGGAAACCGTTGAGCCATGCTAAATATGCAGAGGGAGGTTGGTTTGGTCTTCATACAATGTTGGGTAGTTAGTATGACACGCAGATGGGACTGCCGCCGCTCTTAGAATCGCTTCACTATAAAATTTCATGGACACTTAAGAGGGCAAAAAACTAGATCAAAATATGCGGGGAAATGTAGCCTGAATAAAGTCATGGCAGCGGGACAGCTGGAAAAAAACACAAGACTGAGGGCTTCAAGTGGAAACATCAGTGACAGAGTGTGGAGGTGAACGGCGCAGCACCAGAACCATGAGGTCAGACAGGGCACAATGTTATTTGGAGGGTGGCAAAAAACAGGAGTAGGCCACAGAGTGGCACAAATGACACAGGGTAGGTTACAGCAGCAGACACAGCAGCAGCATGAGGTCAGGACAGTGGCATCAATGGACAGTGTGTAGGTCACGACAGCAGCCACAGAAGCAGCATGAGGTCAGACAGTGGCACAATGACAAAGTTTGTAGGTCACAAGCAGCAGCCCAGCAGCAGCATGAGGTCAGACAGTGCACAATGAACATTCTGGAGGTGGCAAAAAACAGGAGTTAGCCACAGAGTGGGAACAAGGACACAGTGTGTGGTCACGGCAGCAGCCACAGCAGCTGCATGAAGTCAGACAGTGGCACAATAATATTCTGGAGGTGGCAAAAACAGGAATACGGCCACAGAGTGGGCACAATGGACGATTGTGTAGTCACAGCAGCAGCCACAGCAGCAGCATGAGGTTCAGACAGTGGCACAATTGACATTCTGGAGGTGGCCAAAAACAGGAGTAGGCCACAGAGTGGGACAATGACACAGTGTGTAGGTCACGGCAGCAGCCACAGCAGCAGCATGGAGGTCAGACAGTGGCACAATGAAGAGTGTGTAGGTCTCGGCATCAGCCACAGCAGCCAGCATGAGGTCAGACAGTGGCACAATGACAGTGTGTAGGTCACGGACAGGAGCCACAGCGGCAGCATGAGGTCAGAAGTGGCACATGACACAGTTGTGTAGGTCAACGGCAGCAGCCCACAGCAGCAGCATGGAGGTCAGACAGTGGCACAACGACATTCTGGAGGTGGCAAACAAACAGTAGTAGGCCCACAGAGAGGGACAATGGTCACAGTGTGTAGGTCACGGCAGCCTCCACTGCAGCAGCATGAGGTCAGGCAGTGGCACAATGCAGAGTGTGTAGGTCCGGGCATCAGCCACAGCAACAGCTTGAGGTCAGCAGTGGCACAATGACATTTGGAGGTGGCAAAAAAACAGGTAAATAGGACACCAGAGTGGCACAATGATAGAGTGTGTTAGTCACGGCAGCAGCCACAGCAGCAGCATGTCAGACAGTGGCACAATGAACAGTATGCAGGTCACGGTAGCTGCAGCATGAGGCCAGAGACAGTGGCACAATGACATTCTGGGAGGGGCAAAAAACAGGAGTAGGCCACAGAGTGGGGACAAATGACACAGTGTGTAGGTCACTGGCAGCAGCAGCATGAGGTCAGACAGTGGCACAATGACATTCTGGAGGTGGCAAAACAGTAGTAGGCCAATGAGTGGCACAAATGACTGAGAGTGGAGGTGACGGCGGCAACAGATGAGGTCAGACAGTGGCACAATGACATTATGGAGGTGGAAAAAAACTGGAGTAGGCCACAGAGTGGCACAATGACGAGAATGGAGGTGGACGGCTGCAGCAGCTTGAGTCAGACAGTGGCAAAATGACATTCGGAGGGGGCAAATACAGGAATAGGCCACAGGAGAGGCACAATGACAGATGTGTAGTTCACGGCATGCAGCCACAGCAGCATGAGGTCAGACAGTTGGCACAATGACACAGGTGTAGCGGGTCATGGCAGCAGCCACAGCAGCAGCATTAGGGTCATACAGTGCACAATGACACAGTGTGTAGGTCACGGCAGCAGCCACAGCAGCAGCATGAGGTCAGACAGTGGCACAATGACATCTGGAGGTGGCCAAAAACTGGAGTAGGCCACTGAGGTGGGACTATGACACAGTGTGGAGGTCAAAGGCAGCAGCCCAAGCAGCAGAATGAGTGTAAGACAGTGGCACAATGACATTATGGAGGTGGCAAAAACAGAATAGGCCACAGCGTGGCACAATGAAGAGTGTGTAAGGTCACGGCAGGCAGCCACAGCAGCAAGCATGAGGTCAGACTGTGGACAATGAAACAGTGTGCAGGTCACGGTAGCAGCAGCATGAGGTCAGACAGTGGCACAATGGACATTCTGGAGGTGGCAAAAACAGGATGTTTTGCCATGAGTGGGACAATGACACAGTGTGTAGGTCACGGCAGCAGCAGCATGAGGTCAGACAGTGGCACAATGACATTCTGGAGGATGGCAAAAACAGTCAGAAGGCCACTGGGTGGCACAATGACAGAGAGTGGAGGTGACGGAGGCAGCCGCATGGTCGGTTCAGGCAGTGGCACATGACATTCTGAGAGGTGGCAAAAACTGGCGAGTAGGCCACAGATCGCACATTGACCAGAGAGTGGGAGGTGAGGGCTGCAGCAGCATGAGGTCAGGACAAGTAGCACATGGACATTCTGAGGTGGCAAAAAAAGATTAGGCCACAGAGTGCGCAATGACGAGTGTGTTGTTCACGGCTGCAGGCACAGCAGCCATGAGGTCAGCCAGTTGCAACAATGACACAGTGTGTAGTCATCGGCAGCAGCCACAGCAGCAGCATGAGGGTCAGACAGTGGCACAATGACACAGTGTTAGGTCATGGCAGCAGCCCACAGCAAGCAGGCATGAGGTAGACAGTGGACAATAGGACATTCTGGAGGTGGCAAAAACAGCAGTAGGCATAGAGTGGGAAAATGACACAGTGTGGAGCTCTAAGCAGGCAGCACAGCAGCAGCATGAGGTCAGACAGTGGCACAATGGACATTCGGGAGGTGGCAAAAACAGGAATAGAACGCGTGGAAAATGAAAGAGGTGTTAGGTCACGCAGCAGGCACAGCAGTAGCAATGAGGTCAGACAGTGGCACAATGTCATTCTGTAGTGGCAAAAAACAGGAGTAGGCCACAGAGTGGGACAATGACACAGTGTGGAGGTCACGGCAGCAGCCACAGCAGCAGCATGAGGTCAGACAGTGGCACAATGACAGAGTGTGTAGGTCACGGCAGCAGCCACAGCAGCAGATGAGGGGTCAGGCATAAAAAACGTGGCACAATGACATTCTGGAGGTGGCAAAACAGGAGTAGGCCACAGAGTGGGGCAATGACACTTGTGTAGGTCACGGCAGCAGCCCACAGCTGCAGCATGAGGTCAGGCAGTGGAACAATGGACAGAGTGTGTAGGTCTCGCATCAGCCACAGCAGCAGCATGAGGTCCAGGACATGGCACAATGACATTATGGAGGTGGCAAAAACAGGAGTAGGCCACAGGAGTGGGACAATGACACAGTGTGTAGGTTCACGGGCAGCAGCCCACAAGCAGCAGCATGAGGTCAGGACAGTGCACAATGACTGTGTGTATAGGTCAACGGCAGCAGCCACAGCAGCAGCATGAGGTCAGGGACCAGTGGCACAATGACATTATGGAGGTGGCAAAAACAGGAGTAGGCCACAGAGTGGGACAAAATGACACCAGTGTTGTAGGTCCACGGCAGCAGCAACAGCAGACAGCATTGAGGTCAGACAAGTGGCACAATGAAGAGTGTGTAGGTCACGGCACAGCCACAGCAGCAGGCATGAGGTCAGACAGTGGCACAATGACACAGTTGTGTAGGGTCACGGCAAGCAGCCACAGCAGCAAGCATGAGGTCAGACAGTGGCACAATGACATTCTGGAGATCGCAATAACTGGAGTAGGCCACAGAGTGGCACAGATAGACAGAGAGTGGAGGTGACGGCTGCAAGCAGCATGAGGTCAGGACAGTAGCACAATGACATTCTGGAGGTGGCAAAAACAAGGAATAGGCCAAGAGGTGGCGCAATGACAGAGTGTGTAGTTCACGGCAGAAGCCAAAAGCAGCATGAAGTCAGACAGTGGCACAATGACACAGTGTGTAGGTCACGCAGCAGTCACAGCTGCAGCATGAGGTCAGGACAGTGGCAACAATGACACAGTGTGTAGGTCATGGCAGCGCCACAGCAGCAGCATGAGGTCAGACAGTGGCACAATGACATTCTGGAGGTGGCAAAAACAGCAGTAGGCACAGAGTGGAACAATGGACACAGTGTGGAGGTCAAAGCAGCAGCCACAGCTGCACGCATGAGGTCAGACAACAAAAAAAAAAAAAAAAAAAAAAAAAAAAAAAAAAAGAAAAAAAAAAAAAAAAAAAACTGGGCAAATGACATTCTCGAGGTGGACAAAACAGGGAATAGACCACAGCGTGGGCACAATTGAAAGAGTGTTGTAGGTCACGGCAGAAGCCACAGCAGCAGCAGAGTTCATGACAGTGGCACAATGGACATTCTGGAGGTGGCAAATAAAAAGGAGTAGGCCACAGTGTGGGACAATGACAACAGTGTGGAGGTCACGGCTGCAGGCCACAGCGCAGCATGAGGTCAGACATTGGCACAATGACAGAGTGTGTAGGTCACGGCAGCTGCCAAAGCTGCAGCATGAGGTAAGGCCGTGGACAAATGACATTTGGATGGAGCAAAAACAGGAGTAGGCCACCCCCCCCCCCCCCAGAGTGGAGCAATGACACTGTGTGTAGGGTCACGGCCAGCAGCCACAGCAAGCAGCATAGGGTAAGGCAGTGGCCACAAATGGTACAGAGTTGGTGTAGGTCACGGCATCAGCCACAGCAGCAGATGAGGTCAGACCGTGGCACAATGACAGTGTGTAGGTCACGGCAGCAGGCCACAGCAGCAGCATGAGGTCAGACAGTGGCACAATGACACAGTGTGTAGGTCAACGGCAGCAGCCACAGCAGCAGCATGAGAGTCAGACAGTGGCAACAACGAATTCTGGAGGTGGCAAAAACAGGGAGTAGGCACGGAGTTGGACAATGACACAGTGTGTAGGTCAGGCAGCATGCACAGCAGTAGCATGAGGTCATGCAGTGGCATAATGACAGAGTGTGTAGGTCACGGCATCAGCCAAAGCAGCAGCATGAGGTCAGACAGTGGCACAATGACGTGTGTAGGTCAGGCAGCAGACACAGCAGCAGCATGAGGTCAGACGTGGACACAAATGGACACAGCCTGTGCAGGGTCACGGTAGCATCAGCATGAGGTCAGACAGTGGGCACTAAAGACATTCTGGAGGTGGCAAAAACAGGAGTAGGCACAGAGTGGACAATGACACCAGTGGTTTAGGTCACGGCAAGCAGCAACAGCAGCAGCATGAGGTCAGAGAGTGGCACAATGACACAGTGTGTAGGTCACGGCGCAGCCTGCATGAGGTTAGACAGTGGCCACAATGGACATTCTGGAGGTGGCAAAAACAGTAGTAGGCCACTGAGTAGGCACATGACAGAGATTGGAGGTGACGGCGGCAGCAGCATGAGGTCGACAGTGGCACAATGACATTCGGAGGTGGCAAAAACTGGAGTAGGGCCACAGAGTGGCACTATGAAGAGAGTGGAGGTTGACGGCGGCAGCGCATGATGTCAGACAGTGGCACAATGGGACATTCTGGAGGTGGCAAAAACAGGAATTAGGCCACAGAAGTGGCACAAGACAGGAGTGTGTATGTAACGGCAGCAGTCCACCAGAAGGCTGATGGTCAGACAGTGGCACAATGACCATTCTGGAGGGGGCACAAAACTGGATGTAGGCCACAGAGTGTGACGAATGACCCAGTGTGGAGTCACGGCAGCAGCCACAGCAGCAGCATGAGGTCAGACAGTGGCACAATGACACCAAGTGTGATAGGTCATGGCTGCAGCCGCAGCAGCAGCATGAGGTCAGAACGTGGCACAATGACATTCTGGAGTGCAAAAAAACAGCAGTAGGCCACAGAGTGGACAATGACACAGTGTGGGAGTCAAAGCAGCAGCCACAGCAACAGCATGAGGTCAGGAACAGTTGCACAAATGACATTTTGAGGTGGCAAAAACAGCGAATTGGCCAACAGCGTGGCAAATGAAAGAGTGTGTAGATCACGGCAAGCAGCTCCACAGCAGCAGATGTGGTCAGACAGTGGCACAATGACATTTCTGGAGGTGGCAAAAACAGGAGTAGGCCACAGAGTGGGACAATGACACAGTGTGGAGGTCACGGCAGCAGCCACAGCAGGCAGCATGAGGTCAAGACAGTGGCACAATGACAGAGTGTGTAGGTTCACGCAGCAGCCACTGAGCAGCATGAGGTCAGGCAGGGCACAATGACATTTGGAGGGTGGCAAAAACAGGAGTAGGCCACAGAGTGGGGCATGACACAGTGTTGTAGGTCACGGCAGCAGCCACAGCAGCTAGCATGAGGTCAGGGCAGTGGCACAATGGACAGAGTGTGTAGATCACGGCATCAGCCACAGCAGCAGCATGAGGTCAGACAGTGGACAATGACATTCTGGAGGTGGCAAAAACAGAATGGCCACAGGAGTGGCACAATGGACACAGTGTGTAGGTTACGGCACGCAGCCACAGCAGCAGCCATGGAGTAGAAGTGGCACAATGACAGAGTGTATAGGTCACGGCAGCAGCCACAGAGCAGAATGAGGTCAGGACAGTGGCACATCGACATCTGGAGGGGCAAAAACAGGAGTAGGCCGCCAGAGTGGGGACATGAAGCAGTGTGTAGGCACGGCAGCAGCCACAGCGCCAGAATTGAGGGTCAGACAGTGCACAATGACCACAGTGTGTAGGTCTCGGCAGCAGCACACAGAAGCATGAGGTCAAGACAGTGGCCACAATGGACATTCTGGATTATGGCAAAAACAGGAGTAGGCCAACAGAGGTGGGTCCATGACACAGTGTGTAAGGTCACGGTCAGCAGTCACAGCAGCAGCTTGAGGTCAGACAGGGGCACAATGACCATTCTGGGAGGTGGCAAAAAAACAAGGGGGGGTTGGGGGGGGAGGGGGGTGTGGGGGGGGGGGGGGGGGGGGGGGGTGGGGGGGGGGGGGGGGGGGGGGGGGGGGGGGGGGGGGGGTGGGGGGGGGGGGGGGGGGGCGGGGGCGGGGTGGGTGGGCGGGCGGTGGGGGGGGTGAGGGGGGGGAGGGGGGGTGGGGGGGGGGGGGGGGGTGCTGGGGGCTGGGCTGGGGGCGGGGGGGGCGGGGGGGGAGGGGGTAGGCCACAGAGTGGGACAATGACAGAGTGTGTAGGTCACGGCAGCAGCCACTAGCAGAGCATGAGGTCAGACGTGGCACTATGACATTCTGGAGGTGGCAAAACAGGAGTAGGCCACTCTGTGGCACAATGACAGAGTGTGTAAGGTCACGCAGATGCCCACAGCAGCATGCATGAGGTCAGGACAGGTGGCAAATGACATTCTGGGAGTGGCAAAAACAGGTGTAGGCCACAGAGTGGGACATAATTACACAAGTGTGTAGGTCATGGCTGCAGTCACGAGCAGCAGCATGTGGTCAGACAGTGGCACAAGGGCAAGAGCGTGAGGTCACGGCATCATCCACGCAGCATTATGAGGTAGACAGTGGGCACAATGACAGTGTGTAGGTTCACGGCAGCAGCCACAGAGCAGCATGAGGTCAGACAGTGGCACAATGACACAGTGTGTAGTCACTTGGAAGCTGCCACAAGCAGCGCATGAGGTCAGGCAGTGGCATAATGACAGAGTGTGTAGGTCACGGCATCAGCCAAAGCAGAAGAAATGAGGTCTGTTAGTGGCACAAAGGGACAGTGTGCTAGGTCACGGCAGCAGCCACAGCTGCTGCATGAGGTCAGACAGTGGCACAATGACTTTTTGGAGGTGCAAAAAACAGGAATAGGCCCACAGAGTGGCACAATGACAGAGTGTTTAGGTCACGGGAGCAGCACAGCAGCAGCATGAGGTCAGACAGTGGCACAAATGACAACAGTGTGTAGGTCACGGCAGCAGCAGCATGAGGTTAGACAGTGGCACAATGGACATTCTGGAGGTGGCAATACAGTAGTGGCGGACTGATTGGCACCAAATGACAGAGAGTGGAGGTGACGGCGGAAAGCAGCATTGAGGTCAGACAGTGGCACAATGACATTCTGGGAACGGTGGCAAAAATGGAGTAGGCCACAGAGTGGCACAATGACAGAGAAGTGGAGGTGCGGTGGCAGCAGCAGCATGGGTCAAGGACAGTGGCACAATGACAATTTGAGGTGGCAAAAAACAGGGAATAGGCCACAGAGTGGCACAATGACACAGTTTGGAGGTCACGGCAGCAGCCACAGCACGCGCATGAGGTCAGACAGTTTGGACATGACAATCTGGAGGTTTCAAAAACTGGAGGAGGCCACAGAGTGGCACAATGAACGAGAGCGGAGGTGACGGCTGCAGCTGAATGAGGTCAGACAGTGGCACTATGACATTCTGGAGGTGGCAAAAAACAGGAATAGGCCACAGGTGCATAATGACAGAGGTGTAGGGTCCATGGCAGCAGCCCACAGCAGCAGCATCGAGGTCAGACAATGCACATGGACAACAGTAGTGTAGGTCACGGCAGCAGCCACAGCTGCAGCATAGGTCAGACAGTGGCACAATGACATTCTGGAGGTGGCAAAAACAGGAGTAGGCCACAGAGTGGGACAATGACACAGTGATGAGGTCACGGCAGCAAGCACAGCATGCAGCATGAGATCAGAAAGTGGCACAATCACATTCTGGAGGTGCAAAAAAACTGGAGTAGGCCACAGAGTGGCACAATGTCAGGTGTTGTAGGTCACGGCATCAGCCCACAGCCAGCAGCATGAGGTCAGACAAAGTGCACAATGACACAGGTGTGCAGGCCACCCTGGCAGGCAGCCACAGCAGCAAGCATGCACGGTCATAACAGTGGCCACAATGACATTCTGGAGGTGACAAAAAACAGGGTAGGCCACAGAGTGGGACAATGACACAGTGTGGAGGTCACGGCAGCAGCGATAGCAGCAGCAATGAGGTCTGACAGTGGCACAATGGACGAGTGTGGAGGTGGGTGGCAATACCGTCCCTGGTAAAGTTGGTGGTGCAGATGGAGAAACTGTCAGCAGATGTGTGGCATTCAGGGGGTAGGCGGCAATCAGAATAGTGGCTGAGGCAGGTAGTTTGAACCCAGACTCATTCTCACAGTTTGGGTGAGGCGTCAGTGCTGATGTAGTCTGACGCCTAAGGCATTGGTGTGTGGAAATCCTGGCCGATCCACACCTGATTCATCTTGACAAAGGTCAGTCTTTCCACATTTCCCGTGGACAAACGGGTTCTCCTTGGGGTAACGATGGCCTCCGCCGCACTGAACACCCGCTCTGATGCCACACTACTGGCCGGGCAGGACAGCTTCTCCACTGCAAACTCGGGAAGTTGCGACCACACATCCAGTTTGGCTGCCCAGTAGTCCAGCGGATCTTCTAACTGGGTGGCAAAGTGCTTTCCAAGTAGGTCACCACCTGTTAGTTCACGGTCTGCTCCAGGTCCTGCTGCTGCTGCTGCTGGCGACTGCCCTCCTCACTAGGCGGGTGAAGGAAGCTGCTCATTAGTGACTCCAGACTTAGGTTGCTGCTGATGGAGCTGGTACTGCTCCGACCCCCACCTTCCCCGGCAGCCGCGGCAGTTTGTACTGCGAGCGCTGAAGAAACCCCCGGTCAGACCTGTCAGAGGAGGGAAAGATGCCGCACATAGACCCGCGGCCAACTGAATACGGAGGTTTTTCCTATAGTATTTGAGTTTGTCCTCCCTTTCAATAGCTGGGAAAAAGGCTCCCCTTTTGGACCGGTAGCGAGGGTCCAATAGGGTGGGAGATCCAGAAGTCATCCTCTGCCGGATGCTGACTATTCGGCTGTCACAGGCCAGGCAAATCAGCATGTTGGGGGGGCCATCTCCCAAAAGTGACTCGAGGGGTCCCCTGCCTCCTCTCCACTTATACCCCACGTTGTTGGGGTCATCTGCCTCGTTTTCCTCATCCCCATCTACGCCCCTCCAGCTGCTCCTGTCCTCTTCTCGTACTGGGTAGAAAATCCATTCATTTCACCAACAATGCTTTTCTCCATTTTCCTCCTCTCCTCCTCCAGTTCAGTCCCCACCGGACTCATGTGGCCGCGAGATGTAGTCGCCAGTTAGTCCACTGCCCAGACGTTTTTTCAGCATTGTTCAGGACATGAGCAGTGGAATGACTTATTCATCCCGTAGTCCGGCGACGACAATAAGGGGCCCCTCCTCAAGGGCCTCAACAAACGGCAGGTGTCACGCATGAGTGCCACTGGCTGACATAAAAGTTACACAGTGGTACTCCTTCCCCCTGGTCTTAAAAAAAATCTTTTAAGGCCCTTTTCTTGGTTCATACGTCGGCCCAAACTTGTGCAGGCTGGAATTCCAACGGGTGGAAACATCGCATATCAGAGATTTTGGGGGGGCCTTTCTGCGCTAAAAACGAGGAGGGTTTTCCTGCTTTGTGGAAATGGATGAAGTGCATGCCTTTTCCGGGCCTTTTTCAGAACTTCGAAATCGGGGGAAGATCGGGAAACCTTTTCACAAACTTTGAACCTCCCCAGCAGGGGCATGGACCATCCCCCCCGGGTGCAGCGCGGGACACCATTTCCCCCCTTGTCCGTCACCATGTTCCGATTTGCAGTTGGCGCGGGAAACCCAAACATCGATTTCTTGCTGCATGCCCGGGGGAGCATTCCTCCCCACTGCGGACACCGCGTGCCCACCATGTGGTATGATGGGCGTACATGTGGAGTGAGGTGGTGGTGGAGGAGGAGGGGCGGGGCTTGGGGCAGGCCCGCAGTTGACAAAAATGAGGAGAAAACGGCATCTCCCGTCCCCAAATTGTTGGGGGTGCCTGGGCCCGGAAGACATTATCCCTGGGTCGTAAAGGACATGTTTCTGGCCCCGACCTAGTTACCTCCAACGTCCGCGCTGCCGTGAAACCTTGGAAAAAACCGATAAGCTCAAGGACTGGCCCACCTTCTGTTCTACATATTTATAAGTCTGGTACTGCCTTTTTGGGAAAAAAAAAAATTTCGGCTCGGCACAAGCCATTAGTTCTCTGAACGGTGCAGGTCACCATTTTTTAAAAGGGGGGGACTGCAGCACAAACTTGGGAAAGGGGTACGGTCAACTTCTGCACCTTTGGTGGTTTGGGGCCCCTACTGTTGTCCTTTTTCAATCGCCTCGCTGAAAAAGATGCTGGGCCATGAGTGCAGGAGCAGGAGATCTGGGGGGGGATGATTCAAAAGAAACAGCTCCCTTCGCAGAGAGGTGGAGCCTTGACTGGTGCACGGCATGCGTTTCCCTGGGGGCTGCTGCTGCGGCGGCGGTGGCCACCCCATTTAGCCCCTTTTTTCCCGGACCGGGTGGGACGCTGCTGTGTTGAGCAGGACTGGTGCCCAAAATTTGTCCCGGCCATGCTTCACTTTGCTTACAGATTTTCATAACCCATTTCGGCTCCTCCGGGTCTTAGCAAAAATCGCCACTCCCGCCCAATATCAGATTTTTTCCCCCAACGCTCCGCACTGAGTGATACTTTCCCCCGCTGCCTCGCTGGCCCCCCGGGCGCTACTTTCTTGGACCTGCGAAGGGGGTTTTTTTTTCCCCCGGGCCGCTTGGCTCCCGACCTCACACTGCTGCTATCCTGCTGACTCACGGCCACACAACCCACTTGCTGGCTGCGCCGCTGCCTGACGCGCAAGCTGACCCCCTTTTCTCCTGACGATTATGAAGCCCTTGCCTCACCCAGCTCCCAAGTGCTTAATTAATCCCTGGATGTAAATTGCACCAAAGAATTGAGCCACCACAAACTACTAGCTTTGTAGCGTGTTACAATGCCGTGTTTTTTACGCTACACAACAAGAGATAAAATTGTAATTAACCTTTGCTTGTGAATTAGGCTACAGGAAAAATGTATATATTTTGGCGGTGAAAATGACGGTTTCTTGGAGTCACCACAGCTGAAAAACAATGCTTAATTAACCCCTGGATGTAAATTGCGCCAAAGAATTGAGCCACCACAAACTACTAGCTTTGTAGCGTGTTACAATGCCGTGTTTTTTACGCCACACAACAAGAGATAAAATTGTAATTAACCTTTGCTTGTGAATTAGGCTACAGGAAAAATGTATATATTTTGGCGGTGAAAAAGACGGTTTCTTGGAGTCACCACAGCTGAAAAACAACGCTTAATTAACCCCTGGATGTAAAAGAATTGAGCAGCCAAAAATGAAGTGGTATTTGTATTGTAAAAATGCTGTTTCTTTAAATGAATACAACAGGAACTGGCTTAGATCCCCCTTGGATATTCAATGTGCTGTGAGCAGATAGGATTTAAATGTATATGCAGCTGCAGTGGACGCACACTGGATTTCAGATCCAATACCCCAAAAAATCAGAAATAGAACGTTAAGAGAAGCAGTCTCTGAGACAAGCTGAGACACCCCACAAAAATCGCTGTATAAAAATCAGTTCTTCAGTAAGAGCTATCAGCCGCAGCAGCACCTTCCCTAGTCAGTACAGTGAGAGGAGTGTGAGCTCCCAGCGTCGCGCCCGGACTTATATAGTGCGGTGACGTCACAGAATCCCGCCGGTCTCTGATTGGCTTCATCTCTGCACATGTCATGCAGGCTATGCCCTTCTTCCTCCCAGAGTTCTTTGCCCCATGTAACGCCATGTGCTCGCAGCCATTTTATCAATGAAAAGCACACTTCGTTCACCCGAAGTACCCCAAACTTCGACTTCGTTCAGAACCGACGTTTTTCTGAAATTCTAAACGAATTCCACTTCGTTAGAATCAATTCGCCCATCTCTAATTGTAATTATTGTAGTCCAGATTTTCTTTGGAAAATATTGAACTAAACATTTAGTGCATCCTCCATGGTAAGGAGATACATTAAAATATTAATGATACTGGAATGCTGAGTTTTGCTTATGGCTTTTTCATGATTGAAGTGAAAAGCTTCTATCCAGGGAACAATCTTAGAGAAGATAATAAATAAAACTTAGGTTCACAATTGATGTCGAAACAAAGAAATATAGAAGAAATTTATATTACTAGGTAAAAACATATATTACCTATTGCTACTGTACATATCTATTGTAATGACATTTTCATAACACAAGCCACAATGATGTGTTGACAATTGTAAAGTTGGAATGTAATTCACCTAAAAATACTGTAAAGACAAGTATAACATAAAGGCAGTTCCTATGGATTCATTGCAACAAATTAACCCCATCCAATCAAAAAGAAGAGGGTATGGTACTATAAAACACTACCTGGAGGTGAGTCTTTGTTTTTAATGTCTCCTCTCCTCATTATATATTCATTATCACTGTATGGCTATGTTCAAATGGCTTATTTGCGGGGCGTAATTACGCTCTGCAATTACGCCGTGTTGACGGGGACGGGATGGGAGCGGGGGGCGGGAAACGCCGGCCCATAGACTTTCATTACCAGCGGCGCGTATACGCCGCTGGTAATTCACATGTCCCTTATCTCCCCCCCCGCGGCGTATTTGCCGAGCAGGGAGAGGAGACGTAATCAATAGTTCTCTATGAGAACTGTGGATTAACGTAATGACTGGAACGTATTCCAGCTGTAATTCGTGCACTACAGCGCGTAATTACGGACTGAAATACGTCCCATTTTAAGCTGTGTGAACATAGCCTTAATACTAGGATCTAGCAGAATCTTCTTACACCTCAGTGGGCCCCCTCTAACCTTGGGCCCCATTGCAGTTGTTATGCCTACTATGGCTATAGTTACACTCATGTAAATTAGTAACATTATAAAGAAAAGTATTCTCCCAAATTTTTTTAAATATTATACAAAAAGAAATGTTTTTAACCAATACTCTGAGAACTTCCTACTTCAACCCACCTCATAATATTATTTGATATGCAAATTAATTTACGCAAAATGATCCATATTGAATTATGACTCACAGCTAATTACATTTATTTTGGTTGGTATACACAGGAAATGTATCAATATTACATTGATTTCTCAGAAAAGGGAAAGCTTCTCCGACAATTAAAATGTACTGATTGATTTGTTTTGGAAAGGTCTATGGAGGAAAGGTTTTATCATATCTAACCTATTTTTCTGGATTTTCATAGGTCATTATTTTCTACTTTAATGGGTATTTCTGTTCTCCAAAGTATTTGACTCTATATTTCTAAATGTCAGCTGGCATATATTTTGTATTTTAGAACCTTAGGCTTGTGTTTTTAATTGACAAAGAAAGCATGCTAGGAATTTACAATTGTTCCATAATCTTTTCAGCATGAAAATAATAGTTAAAATCATGATGTATATATCCCCCGGGATTTTTTTTTATTGGAGTACAGAAATGCCCCTTTAAAGTACAAATACTTTTTTTTTAGAAATCAGATGAAACAACTAGTGCATGAAGAATATAATACTAATGGCTGCTGGTATTAGCACTCAAAATATATCTTAAAATAAAAATGTAATTTTTGCTTAGAAACCAATTTAGTTTTCATAATACCGTGTTACACAGGATTATGTTGTTCAATATTTTTAATCAGAATTTGTAAGCTAAAACCAGAAGTAAAACATTAACAGAAAAAATATAATTGAAAGATATGTATCTTCTCTGTGTTTTGGTCTTACTCCTGGTGTTTGGGATTTAAAGGCCGTGTGTTTACTGCCCAAAGAAATTTATAAAAAAATGGCCTTACTCCCTGAGTTTATTAATAATTAAAAAGTAAGAGGTTGACTTCTAAAACCCCGTTATCCAACAAAAATGGATAAGTTAAACAATGCCTGGGGCTCACCAGCGGAGTTGATTCTCAGCGCTCATCAATGGAGTTGATAATTAGGGCCCATTAAGGAAGTTGATTCTCAGGATCAGTCAGTGCAATTGATTCTCAGGGCCCATCAGTGGCATTGATTCTTGGGTATAATCCTACAGCTACTGTATATGACTACACATGCTGCACATCCTTCTTGCTTCTGTCTCTCTTTCTCTGCCTTTTTTCTGAAAAAACACCCCCGGCCTGCCTGTCCAAGGGGGCCCCCTTTGGGTTTTTTCCCCTGCTCCCCCGTGGGGGTCTAAAAATTTAAGTTGAATAATTAGAAAAATTGAAGATTGGGTTTTGGTTTTTAATATTTACTTTCTTAATTGGGTGTCAGGTGTTTTGTTAAATTTTTGTAGACCATGCTCAGATTTTGGAAGAATATTTTTTAGGACTTCTTTTGCTTATAATACTATTTTTAACAGCCTTTATTAGGGAATGATTTTAGATAGAATTACTAGAAAATATGTCAAAAATCTAAACACTGTAGTCTGAGAAGAAAAAATATTAAACCAAAATCCTTGTTGGTAATATATACCAATGACAAGATATAAAGGTTATTAACACTTTTCCAACTACAAGCAGTCCCTGGGTTACAAACAAGATATGGACTGTAGGTTTTTCTTAAGTTAAATTTGTATGTAAGTTTGGGCGATACTTTATTAAATGAACTCCAGGGCCCAAAAAAATTCTTTTAGTTTTATAGTGCAGGGGGGGTTTTTATATTTTTTTTTTCGATTTAAGAAAAATGTCACCTCATTTTCACTTATGTTGGGTGTGGCAAACTGGAACACAGCTACTATTGCTGTGGAACATGTAAATACAAAATGCGTATGCCCAAAGTCTCCCTTTGTAAAAGGGACAGATGTAAGTTGGAATGATGTAAGTCGGGGAATGCCTGTAATTTTATTTTTAGTTAAAATGAATGCAACATTTTAAATAAAATTAATTAACTTTGCTTTTTGTCTTGATTAGAAATAGACAACTATTTTAGGTACACAGCTTCTATGCACACCTATGCATTCCGCAGACTGCAAACCAATGTTGTATGTAGTCCAAGTCTTCTTTTTCATCTGTCTCTTTTCTACCATCAGTAGGGGGTAGAGTGGGTAAAGTAGCATATATCTGCATGATCAGCATACACTGAGTTTTTCTGTGGCTAGCTATGAGCTGGCCTCAGATCCAGGAATAAGCAGATGGAAAAACCCTTTTAAAGCTATTCTACCTGTTGCTAACTCAATACAAAATTGTTTGTCTGGTGACCACCATGTGGCAAATATGAAATACTAGGTTATATAGAATATGTTTTAATCTGGATGTCAATAAAGAAAAAAATATTTTCTGTTACATAGGTGAGATGGAAGAATTGGAAACTTTGTGGCTCACTGGCATCTGCCACAATGAGAAAAATGAAGTTATGAGCAGTCAGTTGGATATTGACAACATGGCTGGCGTCTTCTATATGCTGGCTGCTGCCATGGCCTTGAGTCTAATAACTTTTGTTTGGGAACATTTATTTTACTGGAAACTCAGATACTGTTTTACTGGTGTTTGT
Source organism: Phyllomedusa bahiana (assembly GCA_025379985.1). NCBI lineage: Eukaryota > Metazoa > Chordata > Amphibia > Anura > Hylidae > Phyllomedusa > Phyllomedusa bahiana. The sequence goes on from JAODAL010000662.1 coordinate 44,077, forward strand.
TCAGGAAAACCAGGACTGCTATTCTCAATAAGCAGGGTAAGTCATAAAATGATGGTGATCAGAACAGCAGTTGTTACAATAGTTAATGTTTTTATTATCAATTATAAATTATGACTTTTAAAAAAAAACTCTGAGATTGGATTGACATGGAAATTAGTATTCTTGTATCCTTGTACCTTTCAGTTATAGTTTTTAAGGTAGTGCTGGATTATAAAACAAACAAAAAATAATTACTGACTGATCTATACATTCACCGCTATTCCAGCTCTGTAGCTGCTGGCGGTGTCCCCCACTCTTTGTTTACTTCCAGCTGTTGTGAACGGCTTCAGTGCTCTAGTGCCATTTCCTTAAGATTATTCCCAAAGTAAATGGGGATTTAAGGGACGGAACATGAAAACTAAAGTAACTAATTGGCTGCAGCAGTTCTGTGTTGTTCTCAACAGTTGTAAGTAAACAGACAGCAGGGGACACAGCCGGTAGCTGCAATGCTGGTATGGCAGCGAGTTAATAGGTGAGGATGTTTTTTTTTTTTTTTTCATTTTATTTTATTATGAAGCAGCACCTTAAAGTTAAAAAAATAGTAAAAAAGTCAGCCAACCCCTTAAACTTCATAATCTGGTCATGCACATGGGATAACAAAATTAATGTCATCTGTGCATGGAGGCCTGTCCACCTTCTCTTGAAACAGGTGTGGGAGGTAAATAAGAGTTAATCTATCAAATTAAAGTAAAAATATGTAGGATTAAAATGGTAAGACAAGAGCTGTATGCAGACTATTTGGAGCGCACTAGCTCCCATTCTTAATTTTGTACAGCAATTTCAATAGCAACTGCTGTACAAGTTAATGTACAGTTTTTATACTACAACATGAAGTCATTTTTTATTATTTTGATTTTGTTGATCTGTGGTATAACAGTTGCATAAGAAATTTCATCAAAGCTACGGGCACATAGTTATATAGTACAGTTCTAAAAAGACACATGTCCATCAAGTTCAACCAAGGGTGGCTAAAATGTGGGTGAAGGGAGGGAGACAAGGATTTAAAGTCCAGCCTCACCACTGGTTAATGCCCTGAAACCCACAATGCAAGAACCAATCTGCTCCAGAGGAGAGCCCATCTCTGACCCCAGAGCCACCACCAGCCAGGATCCAGATTTCTACATAGCTACGTACGCATCAGTAATCTTTAGTTCCAGATAGTTATCTAAGCCTTTCTTGAAACTCCCAACTGTTCCTGCTGTGACCAGCTCCTCAGGCAGGCTATTCCATAGATTTATAGTTCTTACAGTGAAGAACTCTTTTCTCCTCTGGAGATTGAATCCTTTTTTCTCTAGCCGAAGGTAATGTCCCCTTGTCTTTTGAGGGGACTTTACATGAAATAATTTTTACCCATACTTTTTATAGGGACCATTTACATTTATAGAAATGAATCATGTCCCCCTGAAGCTGTCTTTTCTCAAGACTAAATAATTTAAATTCTATTAACCTCTCTAATAATCTCAATTCTACTAATGTTACCAATGTAAGGGACATGGACAGAAAATAACCCATGTGCAAGAACAGCATGTAGACTCTTTACTGTCAAACATATTATTTGTCAAGAAAAAATATTATCATCATAGATGTCATCTTTTACAACGGATAAACATATTGCAATGCATCAGTTATTGTAAACCAAGGGATTACCCCATTTATTAACATGTACAATTAAATAGACAATAGTTTGTTGTTTTTATTATGGCAGTTGGTCTCTTCATGTAATCTTATGGACTGCGACTGTTGAGCTAAAAGGAGTCTGCAAATAAGCTTAGCTGCAAATATTAGCATGCACCATGTCAAATTTATTATGGATTTGATTTTAAAAACACAATTATACCCTTTGCAAAGTTTTTTTTTGCTCTTAATTGTATTATTGTAGATACCATAAATGCTTTTTTTTTTTTTACTTTAAAGGGTTTTCTCACTATAAAGATTAGCTTTCAACATGAAGAGACAGTTACATACATTGGTCAATAGATTTTACTTTACTCTTGAAATAAGAGACATTTTATGTTCTCTGCATGCACACGGGTTTCTATGATTACCTGGTTCTCTGACCATATCTCTGTTATCTGATAAGAGCAGAGAGCTTAGAGGGGTGACGTCACCCCATGGATGGACTGAGTTCTGGAGCAAACTAATTATCTCTAACAAGATATGCTAATCACTACTATAGAACCACCCACAGCCTGAGAAGGTAAAACTGCTTGTAACTCAGTGAAACAGTCTAGTGAGAAAACCTCTTTAATAATATATTCTAACTGATTAATAGAAGACAAATTTGTCTACTTTTGATGTGATAGAAAAAAAATAGGTTGACTGAGTTATTGCAACTTGATATATTTATGCATGGATTTACACTTATTTACAGTATACTTTCATGAAGTATTATTTAACACACAATGACATTTATTGGTTGGCTAATTTAAAAGTATATGTGAATAAAACAAGAGCATACCTAAAAAAGGTAAATCATGCATTATTAGGGGAAAATACCCCAGCACTTAATGATTTAAATATAAAATATTAAAACATAAAAAAATCCTAATTGCTAAGAAAGATTTGTAAAACTATGTCTAAATTTAATATACTTGTTCTATAGCCTACTAAAGAAATCTCTTCATGCAAATATTTCCATCCAAATTTCTTCTATATGAATAGTGTAAAAATATTTATATAGTATAGCACAAATATTTGTGTAAAAGTTACATACGTAGGTACATGAAATGGTTTAAAAGACATGTTTCCATCAAATCCAACCACAGCTGGGAAAAGATGTAATGTATTGTAAGAAAAATAATATTCTTGTATATGTCTTTTAGGGCATCTACAGCTGCATTCATGGAGTGCACATTGAAGAGAAAAGAAAATCTTCAGATTTCAGTTTTACTGCATCCCAAACCAATATGTTAAAGTTACTGAGATCTTCTAAGAACATGGCTAATTTGACTAATTTGAACCCTTCTCAATGCAATTCACCAAAAAGGACATCTGATTATATTCAAAGAGGTTCATTACTAATGGACATGGTTCTAGACAAGGGAAACTTAATCTATGCGGATAACAGACCATTCCAGCAAAAAGAGATTTTTGCAGAAAATACACATGATCTCTCCATGTTAGCTAGTAATCGCCACAAGGACAACCTAAACAATTATGTTTTCCAGGGCCAACATCCACTCACACTTAATGAATCCAATCCTAATACAGTGGAAGTTGCTGTCAGTGCAGAGCCAAAGGCGAATTCTAGGCCAAGACAGCTTTGGAAGAAGTCAGTAGAAACTTTGAGACAAAATCAAGGTTCAATTAATGAAAATGGAAATGATGAGCCAAAGTTATCAAGTAAAAATCAACGCTTTCTTCCAGAAGATGGACATTTTTCCGATGCTTCTGATACATCAAGTAGAGCAACCTGTCATGTAGACCATGAAAACAATAGCAAACCCCACAAAAGTAAAGACAACTTAAAAAAGCGATCTGTATCTAAATATCCTAGAGATTGCAGTGAAGTTGAGTTGTCTTACTTAAAAACTAAACAAGGCTCCACTCGTGACAAAATTTACACAATTGATGGTGACAAGGATCCTAATTACTTGTTAGAGCAATCTCAATATGGTGAAAATGCCCCTGTGCAAGAGGAAGGAGATTATCCCGAAGTGTACCAAGATCATAATGACAATTATAGAAAGTCCGAACCCTCCCTCCATGGAAATAGGACTCCCATACATAATGAAGATAGTCTTCCAAATAATGACATACAGTACAAGCTTTTTACTAAGCACTATAGTTTAAAGGACAAAAATGCATCTTTGACTGAAGTCAATGACAGATATAGACAAAATTCTACACATTGCAGAAGCTGTCTTTCGAACGTGCCCAGTTACACTGGTCACTACTCTGCCAGGTCCCCATATAAGTGTGATGATTGCCTGCATATTGGAAATCTATATGATATTGATGAAGATCAAATGCTACACGAGGCCACTAACTCTATGCATTCTGAAGATGTTTATGAGCACAACTGGATTGAGGACAATGCTCTACAATTTCAGAAGAAAAATAAGTTGCAGATTCACAGGCAGCATTCTTGTGACAATATAAATAAGCCCAGAGAGTCAGACACCGGCCGGCCATCCCGAAGCATAAGTTTGAAGGATAAAGAACGATATCTAGAAGAAAGCCCGTTTGCTAATATTCTTATTGTCCCCCATGAAAAACTGTTGGGAAATAAGACTCCGCTTTTTACACAATCTTTAAAGGAAAACAAGAGGAGCAAGTCCCTTTATCCTGACATTACTTCTGAAAACCCATTTCTGCATTCATTTCATGAGAACCAAAAACTTAGTCATGGACGGAGCTCCTCAGACATATATAAACAATCCTCAACATCAAAATCAAGAAATGATAACTATTTAAGATCATCTATTAAATCCACTACTTCATACTCCTCAAGGGATGGCCGAATACCCAACGACATGTGTGTTTCAGAGTATGTTATGCCTTATGTCTCAAGCAAGAATAGTCTGTACCCAACTCCAAGGGTTTTAAATTCCTGCAGCAATAGACGCGTGTACAAGAAAATGCCTAGTATCGAATCTGATGTTTAAAATGTATGTACCACATGTTATGTTAAAGCCTGAAAATGTAGTGTAGCTGCCTACACCTTAGAAGCAATCCATGATCATTAGAACAATAATTTAAAAGAGCAGTGATGATTTTTTATTCAATTCTGTAGGGCTTTCAGGTGTCTAAGTTTACTTTAAAAAGTTACAATTTATGTCACTGGATTTGCCCAATCTGAATTTAAGCTCTTAACAGTCATGGACAGCTGAAAAGTGGTGGGTCGAAGATGGGGACTAAAACATGTACGTAGTACGATACCATGATATATGTTTCTCAAAAGAAGACATGTTGTCACATACCTGTACTACACTTAATTCAAAATGGTATCCTAAATGTATGTATACAAACACATACAAAACAAACAGTGTAAACCCTCAGCATACATATAAATTAATATCTCAGATAAACTGTTGCTGACAACATTGTTACAGTAGGAGAAAATAAGCCATGAGAAAGAAAGATACAGCCTGATTCAATATCGGCAGCTATAATTTGATGTACTTTGCCATTTATGTCACTAGTATTATACTACACTAGAGAGAACACCATATAATGTTGTCATCAAACCTTTTTACTAGCAATTGAAGCAATATCGTATGCATGTAGTTTGACACAAAAAAATGTTTTATGTAAGAATGCATTTGCACAGTCACCAGGGGATGAGTAAAATCAACTTTTACATATTGATCTTACTAAAAACAATATTTTAGGTCTATTGATCATAATCTTCACATGATAAGTACTAACGTAGACCAAAAGAGTTTGCCTTTTAAAACTTATATTCATAAGCGGTAATCTGAAGACTACTACGTGTCAATGACAGCATCTTTATTTCCATATGATAGATTTGTTAGTCATGATAAATTCACCATCAAACCTCTTTGTTTTAGTAATTACAACCATTAATTATGTAATAAAATTATCAAAGAAATTCCATGCCAGTGTCATTTGCCACACTTTCCACATAATATAGTAGCCTAGTATATCACAAGTATTCCATACTGGTACCTTATGTATATATTTATATAAATTCTTGTAAAGTATACTAAAACACCTACCACAATTGTAGATATATTGGTTCAGAAAATAGCTATATATACTGTATATAGATATCAGTACAGATGTAGCACAACACAGTGCATTTACTTGAGTGTAATAAGTTACCATTGATACCAAAATTAACCTCTTGAACTTCTTTCTCTTGTTGGAATCATTTGCCACTTTTCTTTATTTTGATTTCATCAAACTTGTTTATGTTCCAAAATTGTATTGGTGCATGGTAGTTTGCTCTTTTTGCATGTCTTCATGTAAACTATACAAGAAATTAAGGTACAGTACCTTTAGATCTGCAACTTAAAAAAAAAAATCATTCTGAACTCAAGAGCTACTTAAAAACAACGGTCAAATTAACGAATAACACAATATACTGTATTTCCAATCCTTGATTTTGATGATGGCTTATATTTGCTGAGTGGAGGCTATAATGTATATTTTAGGATGGATAATGACTCCTATGAGGGTATTCCTTGGAATGTGTTGGGAAAAAAAACAATTTTTGCAAGTACCAAGATAGCATTCTGGTGTCATTTCAACCCAAAACCTGTCGCAACCCTGTTCTCTAGATGAATGAGCAGGCACACTCCAATAATAGGTGCAATTTGCGGTGCCTGCGGCACTTTGTCATGTGCTCGAGATGTGGGGGCATTCTGGGGGTGTCACACCAAAACCGTATGATTCTACACATTTATGACTGGAGGACGGCAAAACTAGGTGCATTACTGCTGAAACAGCCAGACAAAGTTAAAAGTGGTCTACCTAAGACTGAGTTGTCATAGTGGAACTAGAATGCTCCAAAACTGATCTGCAGAAGAACAGGTTCATACATGCTGGTGCATTCTACATTGCTTTAAAGCTATTTAGAAGTGGCCTCTATGTGCCTAGATCATACATATCGTCCTTAGTGTTAAAAAAATTAACTTTGAATTTTAAAGTATTTTTAGGTTTCCCCGAAAATAAGACATCCCCCGAAAATAAGGCCTCGTGCATTTTTTTATGCAATTCAGAGTTTGGCTGCTTATGCTAATGTTTGAGATGAAATTACTATTGTATATTAATACATGTTGAATTTTTGTTCAACAATAAATGTGAATTCTTGTTCATGGAAAAATAAGAAACCCCCAAAAAATTAAGTCTTAGCTCGTCTTTAGTTGCAAAAATTAATATAAGACACTGTCTTATTTTTGGGGAAACAGGGTATATATATAATGGTCCACATTTACTTGTGCATTTGCGCAGGAATTGTGGCGTAAACTGAGCCACATAGTGGAGCATCAATGTTGCAGTGTGTTGCAATTAGTTTTAGTGAAATGTGGCAAAAAATAGTTGTATCTGCCAAGGTCTCCATTTTTAAAGTGGCAGTGGCTATACAGAAAAATGAAGTTGGGCGAGGATAAAAAGTGCACCGAAATTTGCCAGTTAATTTTAGTACAAAATGTACCAACTAATATTTAGTTTGAAAAAGCCTAATAAGTCTAAAGATGCATCACATTTATCGACAACAAGGGCCATTGTGATGTATCTGGCACAATTTTTAGACTGCCTCTTTACGTTGTCTAATTTTTATGCAGCAATAGTAAATATGCCCCATGTATTTTATTGTACGCCATTGGTTGTCATCGTTTGTCTCTATTCTCCTATTAAGGAATAGAGGAACAGAATACACAAATTATATTTGAAGGCATAAGGGCAAAAGAGGCTTTATTCAATAAATTTTTGTGAATGATTAGGAAATGGAGACAGCTAGGGGCAGTCACAAGATGTTAAAGTTCTTCGTGCTAAAATAGTATAAGGCTCATTGCTTTCCAATACCTCATTATAGAGCACCAGATCATTATTCAAAAGGCATTTTATACAATGAATTAATTTAATCACCAAAATAAAATGTAATAAACAGTAGGGACCTGATGGATGTTTTTAGGATGACAGTGGGCCTCCTTTTCTACTGGTCCCTTGTGCAGCTGACCAGATTGCAGACATGGAAAGGCCATCCTTAAACCCAATGTACTGAAGTGTACCACTTCTTGTCTAGTAATACAATCATTGGGTTTTGCTATGATTGATACCTTTGTTATCAATCAGACTGTGCTGCTAGTTAAATAAAACTTTTTTTCTCACATTTAAAACTTGTGGGCATCACAAGAAAAAGATAAGGTTATTCACCCATCAGAAGGTATCATGTCTACATCTACATTTTCTTACAAATCTATGATTGCATGTGTGCATGAAGCCAATTTGGCATGACTTATGGATACGTAAATTACAACCACGTAGCCACGACTTGTACCAAAATGCAACCCTCCTTAGCAATACAGTGGTGAAATGATTTCTAAAGGTGGAGTATAAGGTATCTGTAAATTACATACTGTGTATGAGTTTTGGTTTGAATATTGTCTTTTAGTTAAGAATTGGTGACATCACTAAACCTGATTTTAGCTTAGTTACTGATCATTAGTTCATTTAAATATTAATATTAAATATTTAAATATTAATATTAAATATTAGTTCATTTAAAGATTAATAAATAGTTTACTTGTAGTATGCCTTCCTTAAAAATGTCACTGGTTCTTAATATAAAAAGTGGAGCTTTATTCCATATCCACAGGCTCCACTTTTTTATTTTTTTCCAAATGTTTGTGAGTGCTGCAAGTTTTTTTCATTTATGTACTCATTGACCTGTGACAGAGGTCTTAAGTTTGTTGGCACCCAACTTCATATTGATTATAGGGAGTGCTACCTATTTTCACTAATTGGTTCTTAATGTATTTAGGGCTCATTCTGGTTAGCATTTACGGTTTATGCAAAAACATGAGAAGATCCCAAAAAAGGAATGTAAAACTTTCTCTAAAGCCAGTGTTTCCAATCCAGAGTTTTCTCGTACATTTTTGTTCATTTTACATGGGCACCAATCCCTTGGTGACGTACAAAGTAACTGTACATCATAATTTGCTTTGCATTCAAACTCTATGGCATGGTTATTATAGGTTCATCAACCATGTAATTGTTAGCTCTTCTACTGCTGTAATGGCGAGGATCAGATAATTCCCTAGCCGTTTGTCTCAATAATGATCATAGCATCTAAGCAATATAAACTAAGGGTCTTTTAACACAGGAGAACAAGCGCTGAACTTCTTCAAAAGACTTTTCACATAGGCCAATGTACACGGCATAGAAAAAAAAACAATGGTTCAGGCAATCACTCGTGTGCCAATCAGTTTGCATTATGATGCATAAATGATTTAATCAGCCAACCATTAAGAATAAACTAATGATCAGTCAATCAAATGTTTGTCCGATGTTTATTCCCAAAATTATAAATACAAAGAGAAGAGAGCTTACATCCTACAAAATGGTATTTCCAATTATCCATTTAAAAGGTAGAGGGCTCTTCTTCTTTGAGCCTAATGAGCTTTAACATTGTGCTTGTTACCTGGACATGTTATATGTACAAACAGTGATGTATTGAAATCTACAGTTACTGTATATTTAATTAATTCCAGTGAAAATAAAAGCGCAAAAGTTAAAGACTCCTGCTGTAAGTAAAAAAAGTAATTACAAAAACAAAATCAATATAAAAATACTGCATGTCACATTTGGTTTCCATTTCCTAATAATAACATTTAAGAAAAAGCTAATGTGTTATTGTTGGCAAGCAGTAAAATATAAAAAAAAAATCTATTACTAAACCAAAGTACCCAAATAATTAATCATTAACTTATCTGTATATCAAAATGATAACTAAAAAACTTGCTTTATTAAAGAACAAAATCTTAAAAACCTTAAAAAATCTTATAGGTAACTTAATACAGAAATACAAATACCAAAAATGAGTTCATAGCTATACCATTAATAGGGTTGAAAAAGACACAGAATCATCAAGTTCCACCAATAATCCCACTGTCTTGATCCAGAGGATGGAAAAAAAAAGTTGCCCAATGCCAAAGGGAAAATTCCTTCCTGACTCCAGTATGGAAATCAGAATAAACTCCTGGATTAATGTACCATGTATAGACCTTAGCATCAAAAAAACATAATATTGTGTTTTTCAAAGAGTATATAGGCCCTTCTTCCATTTTTCATTGAATATACCATCATAACCACTTGTAGCAGCAAGCTCCATAGTATCACCATTATTGCTGTCAATAAATCCCCATCTTTGAGGATGGTGAAACCTTCTTTCCTCTAGATGTGAAGGATGCCCCTTTGTCATGATTACAGGCCTAGGAGTTTAATAGAACAAGAGAGAAATCTCTGTACTGTACGTTCACTTAAGGGGCTTAGCATGTCTAATTGATTTTAAGCTGTTCATAAACTCATGGCATGGGAACAGGCAAATTAAGCTTTTGGGATTGGAGGTTCCTTCAAATTAGGAAATTTTGGGTTCCTTCACGCTAATTAATTTGGGAATTACTACCGTGCTACACAATGGTCTTGTTTGTTTTTTTTCTGCTAGTATTTATTCTAGTTTGAGGGGACAAAATAAAATATGAAGGAGAAACATACCTGTGAAATGCTACTTTGAATAAGCCCTTGTTGTTTTCTCTTGGCTAAAAATTCAGCTTGAAAATTGGACGCCAATGAAATTTACAAAATATGATTGAAAGAATCTGACAAATCTGGACTTCGTTTGTATGTCCTGAAATCTATACTTCTATGTAGCATCTATATTTGTGTGTATTTATATATATTTCTTGTAGCCCCTTGCTAATGATTACTCAGGGCTGTATAGTAATTTCGTATTCCTCCTTTTTCTTTTTTTTATTTTCTTTCAAATTCCATTCATAAAGTTTTCATGAACAGAGCACAGTGGCGTTCTGCGTCATCTAATGTGAATATTTGTGACATAGCTAGGATTTTACCATCCATCGAAGCCACAAATTTTATGTAGTCTAATATGGAATGCCAGATCATTTATTTGCATGATATTAAATTTCTTCAGTTTTGTTTATTATCTTCTTTTAAAACGGCATCTACTGTGTATGATCATGACACATCAATAGCTGAATTAAAAGAATAATTTATAAAACATATTCTGTATAATCTGTGTTGGGTTGGGCACTTATTCCTCCTCTTAGTATTATTCTATACTTGTAAACACAGCAGGTTATTATTATCATTCATTAGATACTGTAATTTACCTACTGAATTCACAAATCGATTATTGTTTATTACCATATTTTATAATAAACAGTTTGCAAACATGTAATAAGTTTTTTAGTATTTGTGTAAAATTGTGCACTTTCTAGCAAAAAATTAGATTAAAGGGGTAACTCAGATTTCACTTGAAACATATTGCTGTTTCAAAAGGTGTAACAGGTGTATTTATAAGAGGTGCAAAAAGAGCAGTTGGGGCCTGAAGAGAGGCAAAGACTGTTCTGTTGCATAAATTCTCCAGTGTTATAAAGGGCACATGGTACGTGGGTGGCCTGGCATTCCTATAAAGATGAAACATTGTTTTAGCATCATTCCAGCAGGTAAGTACTGTATATACTCGAGTATAAGCCGACCCGAATATAAGCCGAGGCACCTACTTTTGCCACAAAAAAAAATGGGACAGCTTATTGACTCGAGTATAAGCCTAGGGTGGAAAATGCAGTGGCTACTGGTAAATATCAAAAATAAAAATGCATACCAATAAAATTACATAGGCAGTTTAATATCCCTCATAGGCAATTATAAGCAGGTATAGGAAGTTTAATGTCCCCCATAGACCAATATAGTACAGGAAGTTTAATGTCCCTCATAGGCAGATGTAGGCAGTTATAGGCAGTTTAATGTCGCTCATAGGCAGATATAGGCAGGTATAGGCAGTTTAATGTCCCCCATAGACCAATATAGGCAGGCATATGTCCCCATAGGCAGGTTATAGGAAGGTATATGTCCCCCTAGGCAGGTCTAGGTCTCCATAGGCAGGTTATAGGCAGGTATATGTCCCCATAGGCAGATTATAGGCAGGTATATGCCCCAGTAGGCTGATTATAGGCAGGTATATGCCCCCTAGGCTGGTTATAGGCAGGTATATGTCCCCATAGGCAGATTATAGGCAGGTATATGTCTGCCTAGGCTGGTTATAGGAAGGTATATGTCCCCCTAGGCTGGTTATAGGCAGGTATATGTCTCCCTAGACTGGTTATAGGCAGGTATATGTCTGCCTAGGCTGGTTATAGGCAGGTATATGTCCCCGTAGGCTGGTTATAGGCAGGTATATGTCCCCCTAGGCTGGTTATAGGCAGGTATATGTCCCCCTAGGCTGGTTATAGGCAGGTATAGGTTCCCCATAGGCAGGTTATAGGCAGGGTTTAAAAAAAACCAAAAAAACCAAAAAACACTTACCTCGCTCCCCGCTGCTCCGCGCTCCCCTCCGTCTTCCCGGCACAGGCAGGGTGATGTCATCAGGCTGCGCACGCAGCGTGATGACACACACTGCCTTTGCCGAAAACTCCGGACAGCCGCAAGTCTGCCCGGACGCTGTCGGCTGTACTTGGGATTCTGCTATATGCGCTCCCTAAGGAGTCACATGTAGCAAAAGTGTCCCTGCTGGTGCACGGGCCATCTCAGTATGAGGTGAGGTCGGATTTTTCAGCACATATTTTGTGCTGAAAAACTCGGCTTATACTTGAGTATATACAGTAAATTATTCTTTTGAGGCATTTTGAACCAAATGACCTGGAATTGAAAGTTACTGGTCTGTTTTCTGGAGGTAGTTATAGTGTATGGAGCTTTACACATGTAGCTTTAAACAGTTTCTTTAGGTCCACAGAGTCTGTAAAAAATACTGGCACATCTGTATTTCCTCAGTTTTACTCCTGAACTTCTCTTGAAGCCAAGCTAAAGGCATAATAAGCTTATATAAGTAAAACATGCAATATTGATGACGTACAGATACAATATTATTATTAAAGACTATGGACACCTTTGACGTTGAAAAAATGATTTTTATTATAGATGTACATGGTCACCTTTACTAAAAAAAGAAGATTTTCTTTGCAAACTCTAGTTTTTATTCATTGTCATTCACCATCCCCAGTATTCAGTTTATAGCCTGCTCCTGGCCTTAGACTTTCCTCATGTGTGCATGTCCCTTTCCGTCATATATGTTCATTCTAAGGGTGTGTCCCCATGGCAAGGGACAAATACCGGTAGGTTTATCCGGTTTGTGTACCGTCCCCACGGCCGTGGGGGGGTGCTTTTCTCCGCGATGAGCGGAGAAGAGCCCTTCCACTTCACATTGACATGCACATATTCCATCCGTAAAACGGGACGGAGAAATGTGCAAGTACAATGCTTTTTGGCCGGCCCGCGGGCGGAAAAACCGCCGGACGGAAAACCCGCGCAATGGGGACTGCTGTATGGGTTTTTCCATAGAGCCCCATTGTACTTGAGCTTTGGTTATTGAAGATCAGATCTCCTGCAATTATGTTTCTGTAATATCTCAGATACTTATAGGGGAGCTAATTATACTAATCATTGCTATAGAACCACCCACAGGCTTGCAAGGCAGAGTAAGTGAAAAGTTGTCTGTGACTCAAAGAAACAGTATGGTGAGAAAACCCCTTTAAGGTCATACATACAGTTCAATGACTGATCCCATCAGAAAGCAATATAAGCCTCAATGCTACCGGAAAAAAATTTAATAGGTGCAGATAACTAATGAACAGCTGTTCCCACACCCATCCACCAGAGGGGCAGCTCTCTAGTAAAGAACTACACATTAGATACAGTTGAAACCAGAAGTTTATATACACTATATAAAAAAGACCCATATGCATGTATTTCTCACTATCTGACATGAAATCAGAATAAACCCTACCCGTTTTAGGTCAATTAGGATTACCAAAATTATTTATGTAAGAATAATGAGATTTTTAAGGCATTTTTATTACTTTGTGTAAAAGTTTTGTCAAAAGTATGTATGTCAAAAGTTTACATACACTAGGACTACTATTCCTTTAAACAATTTGGGACAGCCCATATGATTATATCATGTCTTTGGAAGCTTCTGGCAACATTTGAGTTAATTAGAGACACACCTGTGGATGTGTATTTTAAGCACAGCAGAAACACACTGTTTCTGTGTGTAACATCATGGGAAAGTCTAAACAAATCAGCCAATATATCAGGAAGAGAAATGTGGACTTGAACAAGTCTGGTTCATACTTGGGTAAGATTTCCAGATACCTGAATGTGCCTCGTTCATATGTACAAGCAATTATTCACAGGTACAAACAAGATGGAAATGTCCAGCCATCTCAGGAAGGAGATGGGTTCTGTGTCTCAGACATGAACGTGCTTTGGTATGACCTGTGCATATCAACCCAAGAACAAAAGCAAAAGACCTTGTGAAGATGTTGGTGGGAGCTGGCAAGATTGTGTCATTATCCACAGAGAAAGAGTACTGTATCAACATAGACTGAAAGGCCACTCTGCCAGGAATAAGTCATTGCTCCAAAGGAATTTATCCAATATAAAAGTCAGATTAATGTTTGCAAATGCACACAAGAACAAAGACCTACATTTTTTGAGACATGTTTTGTGGTCTGACCAAACTGAAATCGAACTGTTTGGCCATAATGACATCATTACGTTTGGAGGGAGAAGCTTGGAAGCCTAAGGACACTATCCCAACCAACTGTGAAACATGGGAGTGGTAGCATCATGCTGTGGGGTTGTTTTGCTGCAGTAGGGACTGGTGCACTTCACAAAATTGATGGCATCATGAAGAAAGAACATTTTGTGGCAATACTGAAGTAACATCTCAAGACATCAGCAAGAAGGTTAACGCTTGGGCAGGTGCAAGCAAGGTGAACTACAAACATGGCTCAGTTACACCAGTTTTGTCAGGAGTGGACCAAAATTCCAACCAACTATTGTGAGAAGCTTGTGAATGGATATCCAAAACATTTGACCAAAGTCAAGGGCTATTCTACCGAATACTAATGAAATGATTGTAAACTTTTGACTTTGCAGAAAGTAATAAAAAAATGCCTTAAAAATTTATCTCTCTGTCATTATTTTGGCATTTGTCAAATATAAATAGTTTCAGTAATCCTAATTGACCTAACACAGTTATGGTTTACTCTGATTTAATGTCAGATAGTGAGAAAAACATGCATATGTGTCTTTTTATATAGTGTAAGTAAACGTCTGGTTTTCACATGTTAGTGTAAGTTTACACCTGTATGCAAAAAAAGCCATACGCCTGGTGAATCATGAGAAAGCAGCTATTCATTAGTTATCTGCACCTGCTAAATTTTTCCCAGGTAGCATTATGGCTTATATTGCCTCCTACTGGGATTAATTCATTGTCCAGTCAATTATCTGTAAGTATGGCCTTAAGTTTATGCTTTTCAGTAATCTCGCATTTTTCTATGATTTTTTATTTAATTGCTAATAAGGCTAGTTTAGGGACTTGCAAAATAAAGAGAACCCATAAAGTGGGTTGCAAGCTTGCATATATATTGGTCAATGTATGAACTAATATCTCATGTTTGATATTTTCCCAGTATGTGCTTTTGCCTTGTCACTCTGGGGAGCAGAAAGTGTCAGTATTTTGTGTTGAACACTTGAAATTTGCTAATCAGTCCGCCAAATCGTAAGGTTGTCATCAATTGGTTATAAGCCAACATCGTGTACTATATGTGACTGTATAATTGACACCCTTGACATAGTCTTGTGGTACTGGCAATCACCCCCTCCTCACCATAAATAGTAGGTGTATGGGTGATCAGTATTTTTGCATTTGTTTAATCTCCCCAGTATTTTATTGTGTTTTTTTTTCTGTATATTGGTGTAAACTGGCACTTATTTACTGTGCACTTCCTGAGTAGGCAGCTGCTCCCCTAGCTGAAGGGTGTGGGAGCCACTATTCATTAGTTATCTGAACCTGCTACATTTTTCCCAGGTATCATTGTGGCTTGTATTGCCTCCCAATGGGATTAGTTTATTGCCCTGTCATTGAACTGTAAACATGGCCTTAAGTTTGAGCTTTTTAGTAATGTCCAAATATACAAAGATAAACCTGGTTTAAATATATTTATTAGTGTTTATCTTTGACAATTGTCGTTTTGCCAGAATGAAGTTTTCCTGTTTTCCTACAGAGTCTGGGGATATGATTATCTATTTATTTTTAAATGTTTTTAAACCGGGTTTGTCTTTGTTTATATTGTTAATAAGAAAATTTGTTACAATTGAATTAAACTCTTTTGTGCATGTCATTCTTTTTCTTTTGGAGGTTTATATTGTTCTGATCTCACATGTAGACTTTCACCTTTTAGTAATAGCAGTGCCCATTCTTCTTATTATATTACACTGTGACAAAGCGACATTTCTTTGCATAGGCTGACCTGCAGTTCCACATACCTTACACAAAAAAGTGTTGTTGACTTTGGTATTATAGTGAAGAGGCCATAGTGTTCTAGTAAGTTTCACTGCCCTTTCGTTCTGATGGTTAGTGAGGTCCCAGACATGGCACCTCCATCAATCACACTAATGTCAATGATGGTCTGTTCAAATAAAGATCATCACTGTGAATTACTGGAAAATCCATATAAAAATCCATATAACACAATTTACTGTAAATTATTTTTCATCTACATTTTTCTATTTTGCATCATTTATTCTGTCATGTAAAAAGATTTCACGGACAATTATATTCTTAGATGAATAAAACTTTTGCACATTTCACATGATAAACTCTTTGATTTGTATAGCTATCTACCTATCCATCATTAAAATAATGTTATGTCCAGTAAATAACAGTAATATTAAAATACTGAATTAAATATAACTGTCTGAATGCAAGTCTGTCACGGATGCCCCTGCGACCACTGTCCCGGGTCGCTGGCGTTCCCGTGCCCCTACACCCAGCGGAGCCCCGTCCCGCACGTCGGGTTCGGGGTCCGCTCGTGTCCCGGCCCCTGCCAGCGTTCACTTACCCGGCCGCGCTTCTGCTCTGTCTGGCTCCATCCCCCGGCGCGTGGCTCCGCCCCTAGGGGCGCACGTGCCGGCAGTTTGAATTTAAAGGGGCAGTGTGCCGGTAATTGGTCATTGCCGGGCACTGCTCCTATTTAAGTCCGGCCTCTTCCTGGCGGCCCTCGCCGGATCCTTAGTGTATGTTCCTTAGGAGAAAGCTGTCTAAAGAGTTCCTGTTTGTGTTTCCGTGTACCGATCGACTGCCTACGTTTACCGACCACGAACCAGAGCCGCCTGTCCTGACCTCCTGCGTGTCTACCGTCTACGAACCTGTGCCGCCTGCCTTGACCACCTACCTGTCCCCGACTACGAGCCTGCCTGCCGTTCCTGTACCTCGCACCCTTGGCCGCCACCGCAGGCAATCCCCGCCAGTGGAAGTGACCTGGTGGACTCCCGCCGCAGCAAGATGATCCCGCTTTGCGGCGGGCTCTGGTGAATACCGGGACCCACTTAGATTCCACTCCCTGGTGTGGGCTTACGCCATCGCCTGCGGTGGTCCAGTGGATCCACCACCAGACTGTTACAAAGTCCCTGTTCACATAATAAAATATGTGGTCATCATTTAAAATAATGGTCATTTACATATTTTTTCACTTAGTGAAGTAATACTTTAAAATGGACCTATCATATCCAGGGAAACTTTAATAAGTAGCAGAAAACTAAAATCTAAACACTTTTTAAAACATGTTAAGCTAGGAGAATAAAAGCACTTTACCTGTCATTCAGTTAAAACAGAAAAGGCTCTGTCTGGAGTCCGCCAAGTTGGGGTTTACACAGCATGGTGGATCACTATGTTGACAGCTCTGTAAATCCGTTGCTTTTGAGATGGGAGAGTCAAGTGTGAAGGGAGGAGCCTATAAATCTGTGATTCTGGGGAAATTCGGTCTGCTACCCTGATGTTATTTATGTGGAATGCTGTGTCCATCATTAAAGGGGCCAAGCACAGAACAGTAAGTTAATTTTCACTGCCAGCCGGACTCTGTCATAACATCCCATTGCCTATTACCCTGGTGCCTGGGACTAATGTGATCAGAAATTTTGAGAGCAAAAGAGGGATGCGCATGGCCTCAAGAATTTCCATAGACCACACCTTCTTTACATCAAGCCACAGCACCATTACAAACGGTCACGCCCACTATACCCAACTACTGTGTAACGGCTATGGAAGAAGAGTTTATCATCACCCAGCTTTTCTAGACATTGTATAACCTATTTAGCATCCAGGAGAGCTGGTAGATGCTGCCAAACTGTGCCTAACCTAGACAATTACACTACAACCAATGCAGTGACCATTTAGTGATAGATACCAGTGTACAAAGGCTATGCAGACTGTATATTACTGTATATTACCTCCATACCAGTGTACACAGGCGCTCTGCAGACTGTATATTGCCACCATACAGTGACCATAAAGTGGTAGATACCAGTGTATATAGGCTGTGCAGACTGTATATTACCTCCAGACAGTGCCCATATAGTGGTAGATACCAGAGTACATAGACTCTGCAGCAAGGCCATCTTAACAGCATTATGAGCCCAAGGGCAGAGCTGTGTACTAGGCCCCCAAAAAACACAACCACTCACAGGAACAAATATATACATGATCGATAACAAACTTATAACTAGCAACACCACCATATGGAGACCACATAGAGGTGGTACAGCAGCTCAGGCCAGGTCACCATCACATGACAGCAACTACAGCACTGATCCAACACAGAAGATAAATAATTACCCCTGACATTCAGGGACCTCCAGGAGATGTCCTATCTGATCAGTCATGCTCTGAATCGTTCTTTTTCCCTTTTCTTCTCCATCTGGTCTAGACCACCATGATGACTTCTCCCGGCTGCAACGCGCCCCTGCAGCATTTACCACACACCCAACTTAGAATCCCCACTGAGGTAGGTATCTAGACCCCAATAGGTTGATATGCTGTCCCCTATAGGTAGGTTTACAGCCCCCTGTAGGGATATTTACTGCCCCCTGTAGGAAGATATATAGCCCCCTGTAGGTTATAGTCCCCCTGAAGGATATAGCCCCCTGTAGGTTATACTCCCCCTGTAGGATATTGGCCCTCTGTAGGATTTAGGTTCCCCTTGTAGGTTATAGGCCCCCGGTAGGATATATCAACCTGTAGGTTATACTCCCCTTGTAGGATATTGGCCCCCTGTATGATTTAGACCCCCCCTGTAGGTTATAGCCCCCTGTAAGTTATAGCCGCCTGTGGGCTATAGGCCCCCCATTGAGTATAGCCCCCTTGTAAGTTATGTGGCCCATATAGGATATAGCCCCCCTGTAGATTATATGGTCCCTGTAGAATATACCCATCCTGGTCCCGGCTGTGTCCCTTGTTGCTATGTACTCACCTGTCCTCGCTCCTGTTCTCGTCAGTTTTCCTGTCTGTTACCTGTCATTATGCCTGTCTGTTCCTTCATATGTTTAGCCCTGCTTTTTCCTGATGTCCTGTCTGCCAGTTACTTGCATATATATTACTGCTGTATCCTGCTGTCTTACCTGTCAGCTACCTGCCTGTAATCAGGTTGCTATTACTGCTAATGTTGGAGTACATACGCTTACTGCTGTTATCCTTTCATTGTACCTGCTATCCTGCCTAGGACTCTGTCATCTGGCTACACTGGCCTGTAAATCCATCATCTCTGCAAGCACCCGGTGTCCTTGTCCAGCACTTCAACTGTCACCGTGGGCAGCCACGTCAGGGGTAGTGACCTGGTGGTTCCCCACAATGAAGTCCACCTGGTCTTGCGACAAGCTCCGGTGAAGATCGGGGGCGACCTAACTCCAGTCCCTGGTGTGGTCTACACATATACCATATTTACCCACAGTGATCACAGAGGATCCACACATTCTCATGCCGCCTGTGCTGAATATTCCGGAGGGACACAAGCCTGCTCTTACTGTCTTCTCTGCAATAGATCGGTGCCACTCCACACTGCTGCATGGAAGCCAGTGACAAACTGGCAATATCCCTATAAAAGCAGGACATCGGGCCTCCCGTTTGGACATTGCAAGGGCTGTGGGTCACAGAAGTTAAATGCGGGACTGTCCCACAAAAAGCAGGATGTCTGGTCACCTTACCTGGGGCCTATCTACCTACCTAACTTGGACCTACCTACCACCTAACTACCTAAATGTGTCCCACTGGCCTTTGGCCTATCTGACTACCTAAGAAGGGCCTACCTATCTGAGACCTACTTACTTATCTGGGGTTTACCTGTTTCCTAACTGGGGCCTATGTACCTACATAACTTGGGCCTACCTTAGTAGCTGAGGCATACCTACATTAAAACCTACCTACCTGGGATCTATCGACCTACCTAACTGGGGCCTACATACCTACGACCTACCTACATGACTTGCCTATCGCTCTTCCTGAGGCCTACCTACCAGGGGCCTACTTTCTTACCCATCTGGGGCATTTCAAGCTATCTAATGTGGAGCTACCTACCCACCTGGGGCTTTACCAACCTACTTGGTAATAAGGTTCTGAGGGGTACAGGCCACAGCTGTAGCAAAATCTACAGGGGGTCAGTCAAATGTTCCTCCACACCCCCCTAAGAGATTATGCCTCTAAAAAAATGCCTGTATCTGCTCTTCCAAAAGTTTGTTAGGCGGCCCAGGCAATCTAGTTACACCACTGGTAATGTAGATGCCTCCATGTTATGGAGGAGCAGGAGGCAAGAAGCAAGAGAGGTACCCCTATCAATCCTCAGTGTGCTGTGCATGCTACAGACTGTGTATAGTAATGAGTCAATGAAAATGAGGAAGGTGGCACTTGCAGCCATCTGCCCCATTCACTTTTATGGCAGTTTTGAATACAACCAAGTGCTCAACTATATGCGGATATCCTATAGAAAAGAATGCCGAATACGGCTGCAAGTGCCGTCCTCCTCATTCTCATACATGGTTGGCTTGTAGCTAGGGGAACACCCCTTCAACTCTTCTCAAGTAGCTCTTTCCTTCTCTTGAAAATTATCCCTTTACAATAAATGTTGCATTTGCAAAGCCCCCAAAGTACCAGAACAGGTGAAGCCTTCCAGAAGTCTCTGCACTTTGGATTTAACACCCCTCATGGATCTCATCTAGGGGTGTATTGTGCTTTATGGGCGCATCGGTGTTCGTAGGTCTTTTAGCATTGGGCCATGAAAATGGGGGCAGGGGACACAGTTCCGCCATTTATTTGGGGGCTTCATCTTTAAAATGCTCGCCGTGCGGGATAAAAGACAGGATACCTTTACTATATGGGTCAGTACAATTTTAATAATATAAATTTTAAATACCGTATATACGCGAGTAAAAAGCCCAGTTTTTCAGCACAAAAAATGTGCTGAAAAACCCTCCCTCGGCTTATACTCGAGTCACTGTCGGCACTCAGGCGCTGCGATGGCCCGAGTGCTGACAGGGACGCTTCAGTTATATGCGGCTCCTCACGGAGCGCATATAACTGAAAGCCGAGCACGGCTGACAGTGTCCAGGCGCTGCGCTGGCCCGGGCACTGTCCGTCATCTCTTCCCCTGCATGCGACTTCTCCGGAGCGCACACAGGTGAAGAGATACCACTGCGGGGCACAGAGCGAGCGCTCCGTGCTCCGCAGTGGACTCCGGGCGGTCGCAAACTCTCCGGAGCGGCCGCGGCTGTCCGGAGCTCCCCGGCACAGGCAGCGTGCATGTCATCACGCTGCGTGCGCGGCCTGATGACGTCACCCACCTGTGCCGGGACGAGCGCGCGGAACCGAACAGCGAGGAGGCCGGACAGTGAGGGAGACGGAGCAGCGGGGAGCCAGGTAAGTGATTTTTTTTTTGTTTTAAAACGTTGCCTACACCTGCCTAGTACTGCCTATTGCTGCCTAGTACTGCCTATAGCCTACCTATACCTGCCTAGTACTACCTATACCTGCCTAGTACTGCCTATAAGCCTACCTATACCTGCCTAGTACTGCCTATAAGCCTACCTATACCTGCCTAGTACTGCCTATAAGCCTACCTATACCTGCCTAGTACTGCCTATACCTGCCTAGTACTACCTATACCTGCCTAGTACTGCCTATAAGCCTACCTATACCTGCCTAGTACTACCTATACCTGCCTAGTACTACCTATACCTGCCTAGTACTGCCTATAAGCCTACCTATACCTGCCTAGTACTGCCTATACCTGCCTAGTACTACCTATAGCCTACCTATACCTGCCTAGTACTATGGGGGACATATAGCTGCCTATACCAGCCTATGGGGGACATTAAACTGCCTATATCTGCTTATGGGGGACATTAAACTGCCTATACCTGCCTATGGGGGACATTAAACTGCCTATGTAATTTTATTGGTATCTATTTTTATTTTTAAAATTCACCAGTAGCCGCTGCATTTTCCACCCTAGGCTTATACTCGAGTCAATAAGCTTTCCTGTTTTTTTTTGTGGCAAAAGTAGATGCCACGGCTTATACTCGGGCCGGCTTATACTCGAGTATATACGGTAGTTTTCTTTATATTTTATTACTTTTACATGATAGAAATACGTTTGTAAAAAATTTTTATATTGTCATAATTCAGCAACCATAACTTTTTTATTGTTCTACATACGGAGCTAAGGGCTTTTTTTGTGATGAGTTGACATTTTCATTGGTACCATGATGGGTAGAGATGGGCGAATTTCTCAAAAATTTGATTTGCTGACTTCGCCGAATTTTCCGACAAAATCCGCTTTGTCCCGAATTACTTTGGGACAAATCGCGTTAATAAACAGCTATTTCCTGGCTGCAGAGAGCCTGTAGGGTGCTGCAGAACATTGTGCCATGCTTAAATATGCAGAGGGAGCTTGGTTTGGTCTTCATACAATGCTGTGTTTTAGTATGACACGCACATGACTGCCGCCGCTATTAGAATCGCTTCACCCTTCAATTCCCTGGGCACTTACAGGGGCAAAAGTGACCAAAAAACTGAAGTGGGCATGCAGCCTGATAAAGTCCTGGCAGCGCCAGCTGGAAAAAAAACAGCTGAGGGCTAAGATCCTACGATAGCGTCAAAGAACACAGTAGTATGTTACTGGAGCCGCCACAGATCGTAGCACAGTAAGAGGATGATGACAATAGCCACGCCAAGGAGCGGAATCTAAGTAGATCCCGATTTTCACCAGAGCCCGCCGCAAAGCGGGATGGACTTGCTGCGGCGGGAGTCTACCAGGTCGTTAGCCCTGATGTGACGTGCTTGCGATGGCAGCCGAGGTGTAGCGAGGTACAAAATCGTAAGGCAAACTTGGAGTCGGGGACAAGTGTAAGGTCAGGACAGCCGGAAATTATCGCGGTCAAGGGATGGAGGTAAGAGGTACGGTACACGGATATGACAGACGAGGCTCAAGGAGGAGACGGAGGCAATTTTTACTTCCTGTAATTTTGAAAAGAGATTCACATTCTTCATACTGAAGAAGCTCATCCAAAGTCAGTTGTGCAGCATTTGCTTTTGCTTCACCATTCCAGTTTTGTACTAAATTCCATCACTAATGGCACCGAATGCAAAATAAGCACCTAAAACATTCCCTGTAGTTAGGGTCTCCTTCAGTTCAAGTATGCTCAATTTCAACAAATTGGTGTCACGCAGAAACTGGATTCAAACTACCACGTTTAAACTTCTATAATAAACTCCTTTGGAACTTTTTTAGGTATTAATAAAGAAGCTGCTGGAGGTAGAATTGCCTTGGCCAAAAATGGTTTTGGAACGTTAGCAAACTGACTACGGAGGATTTCTCTACAGTACTTGAGTTTGTCCTCCCTCTCAGCAGCTGGAAAAAAGGCTCCCATTTTGAACCGGTAGCAAGGTTCCAAGGAGGTGGAGAGCCAGAAGTCATCCCTCTGCCGGATGGTGACTATTCGGCTGTCACTAGCCAGGAAAATCAGCATGCTGCGGGCCATGTGCGCAAGTGATTCTGAGGGACTCCCTGCCTCCATCTCCACTGTATACTGCCACGTTGCTTGCGGGTCATTGGGAGACAGTGGCACAATGACAGAATGTTGAGGTCACGGCAGCAGCCACAGCAGCAGCATGAGGTCAGAGAGTGACACAATGACACAGTATGGAGGTGACGGCATCAACAGCAGCAGCAGCAGCATGAGGTTAGAGAGTGGCACAATGACATTCTGGAGTTGGCAAAAACAGGAGTAGTCCACAGAGTGGGACAATGACACAGTGTGGAGGTCATGGCAGCAGCATGAGGTCAGATAGTGGCACAATGACATTCTGGAGGTGGCAAAAACAGGAATAGGCCACAGAGTGGCACAATGACAGAGTGTGGAGGTCACGGCAGGAGCTACAGCAGCAGCATGAGGTCAGACAGTGGCACAATGACCGAGTGTGGAGGTCATGGAAGCAGCCACAGAAGCAGCATGAGGTCAGAGAGTGGCACAATGACAGGGTGTGGAGGTGACCACAGCAGCAACAACAGCAGCAGCAGCATGAGGTCAGAGAGTGGCACAATGACACAGTGTGGAGGTCACGGCACCAGCAACAGCAGCAGCAGCATGAGGTCATAGAGTGGCACAATGACAGAGTGTGTAGGTGAGTGG
Source organism: Phyllomedusa bahiana (assembly GCA_025379985.1). Lineage (NCBI taxonomy): Eukaryota > Metazoa > Chordata > Amphibia > Anura > Hylidae > Phyllomedusa > Phyllomedusa bahiana. The sequence continues at coordinate 68,344 of JAODAL010000662.1, forward strand.
CAATACTAGTCCCTGGTAAAGATGGTAGTAGGCAAATGGAGAAACTGGCAGCAGATGTGTGGCATCAGGCAGGTGGCGGCATCAGAATAGTGGCAGAGGCAGGTAGTTTGAATCCTGACTCATTTGTCAAAGTTTTGGTGAGGCCGATGTAATCTGATACCTAAGGTAAGTTTTGGATGACGGCTGATGTAATCTGACGCCTAAGGCATTGGTGTGTGGAAATCCTGAATGATCCAAGCCTGATTCATCTTGACAAAGGTCAGTCGTTCCACATTTATGGTACTGCTCCGACCCCCCTACCTTCCAACAGCAGCAGCAGCAATGGTACGTGAGCGCTGAGGAAATCCCCGGTCAGACCTGTCAGAGGATGAACCATGATGCACATAGGTAGCGGCCAACTGACTGCGGAGGATTTCTCTATAGTATTTGAGTTTGTCCTCCCTCTCAGCAGCTTGGAAAAAGGCTCCCATTTTGGGCCGGCGAAGGTCCAATAGGGTGGAGAGCAAGAAGTCATCCCTTTGCCGGATGGTGACTATCCGGCTGTCACCAACCAGGTAAATGAGCATGCTGCGGGCCATCTGCACAAGTGACTCTGAGGGACTCCTTGCCTCCATCTCCACTGTATACTGCTACGGTGCTTGCGGGTCATCTGCCTCGTCTTCCTCATCTCCATCTACCTCCTCTGTATGCTCCTGCTCCTCCTCTCCTGTCACCTGGATAGAAAAACCACTCATTTCACCAGACAATGCTTGTGCTCCAATGTCCTCCTCCTCCTCCTCCTGCAGTTCAGTCCCCACCGGACTCATGTGGCCATGAGATGTAATCTCCACGTCTCCAGTCCCCTGCCCAGACAGATTTTTCAGCATCTGTTCCAGGACATGAAGCAGTAGAATGACGTTATTCATCCCATAGTCCTGGCGACTGAAAAATAACATTGCCTCCTCAAACGGCCGCAGCAAACTGCAGGTGTCACGCATGATCTGCCATGTGCTGACATCAAAGTTACACAGGGGAGTACTCCTGTCCGCCTGGATCATCAAAAAATCTTTAATGACCTTTCTATGTTCATACAGTCGGTCCAACATGTGCAGGTTGGAATTCCAACGGGTGGAAACATCACATATCAGCGTTTGTTGGGTGAGGCCGTTCTGCCACTGCAACTCGAGGAGGGTGTGCCTGGCTTTGTAGGAATGGATGAGTGCATGCACAGTTTCCTGGCCATTTTCAGAATCTTCTGAAGATCGGTGGAAGACTTCAGGAACCTTTTCACAACCAGATTGAACATGTGCGCCATGCAGGGCGCATGGACCATTCCTCCTTGGTGCAGCGCGGACACCATGTTCCTCACATTGTCTGTCACCATGGTTCCGATTTGCAGTTGGTGCAGAGAAAGCCACACATCTATTTCTTGCTGCATGACGCGGAGCAGTTCCTCCCCTGTGTGACTTCGTTCACCGAGGCCAGCCAGGTGTAGAACTACGTGACACCGCTGTGCCCTACACATATGGTATGATGGAGCAGCACTTGTGGAGGCTGAGATGGTGGTGATGGTGGAGGAGGAGGAGGCGGGGATTGGCGCAGGAGCCGCAGTTTGATAACGTGGAGGAGAAAGCGGCGTCTCCTGTCCAAGTTGGTGGTGTGCCTGGGCAGGAAGCACATTCACCCAGTGGGCCGTAAAGGACATGTACTGACCCTGACCATAGTTACAGCTCCACACGTCTGTGCTGCCGTGCACCTTGGAACAAACAGATAAGCTCAAGGACTGGCCCACCTTCTATTCTACATATTTGTGAAGGGCTGGTACTGCCTTTTTTGAAAAGAAATTACGGCTTGGAACTCTCCACCTCGGCTCAGCACAAGCCAATGGTTCTATGAATGGTGCAGAGTGCACCATTTGGAAAGGGAGGGACTGCAGTACCAACAACTTGGACAGCAGCACGGTCAGCTTCTGTACGTTAGGATGGTTGGACACATACTGTTGTCTCTTTGCAATCGCCTCGTTGAACGACTGCTGGCGCCATGAGTAGCGAGGAGCAGGAGCATCTGGACCGGGAGATGATGGCAAAGAGAAACAGCTCTTGCAGTTGGTGCGGAGAAAGCCACGTATCGATTTCTTGCTGCATGACGTGGAGCAGTTCCTCCCCTGTGTGAATTCATTCGCCGAGGCCAGCCAGGTGTAGAACTACGTGACACCGCTGTGCCCTACACATGTGGTATGATGGAGCAGCACTTGTGGAGGCTGAGATGGTGGTGGTGGTGGAGGAGGAGGAGGCGGGGATTGGCGCAGGAGCAGCAGTTTGACAACGTGGAGGAGAAAGCGGCGTCTCCTGTCCAAGTTGTTGGTGTGGCTGAACAGGAAGCACATTCACCCAGTGGGCCGTAAAGGACATTTACTGGCCCTGACCGTAGTTACAGCTCCACACGTCCGTGCTGCTGTGCACCTTGGAACAAACAGATAAGCTCAAGGACTGGCCCACCTTCTATTCTACATATTTGTGAAGGGCTGGTACTGCCTTTTTGGAAAAGAAATTACGGCTTGGAACTCTCCACCTCGGCTCAGCACAAGCCAATGGTTCTCTGAATGGTGCAGAGTCCACCGTTTGGAAAGGGAGGGACTGCAGTACCAACAACTTGGACAGGAGCACGGTCAGCTTCTGCACCTTAGGATGGTTGGACACATACTGTTGTCTCTTTGCAATCGCCTCGTTGAACGACTGCTGGCGCCATGAATAGCGAGGAGCAGGAGCATCTGGACCGGGAGATGATGGCAAAGAGAAACAGCTCCCTTCTGCAGAGGTGGTTGAGCCTTGACTGGCTGCAATGGCATGTGTGCCGCTGGGGGCTGCTACGGCGGCAGGATGGGCCACCACATCTGAGCCACGTTTCTCCTAGGTCACCGGAGGATGACGCTGCATGTGTTGACACATGGCCGTGGTGCCAATGATAGCTCCCTGGCCACGCTTCACATTCTGCCCACAGATTCTACATATACCCATATTCGGCTCCTCCAGTGTCTTATCAAAGAACTGCCACACCGTAGAGTAGCTGATTTTACCGCCAACGCTCCACACTGAGTGACTACTACCGCAGCTGCCTCGCTGAGCCCCTGTGCCTCAACTTTCTTGGACCTGCGAAGCGGGTTTTCTACCCCGTGGCCATTTGGCTCCCGACCTCTCATTGCTGCTACCCTGTTGACTCATGGCCACACTACCTACTTGCTGGCTGTGCCACTGCCTGACGCGCAAGCTGACGCCCTCTTCTCCTGACCATCATGAAGCTCTTGCTTCACCCAGCTCCCAAGGGCGGTCGGCTACATCATCATCGATTATTGTTGGATCTTCACTGCTGTCCTCCTCAATGGTCTTGGTATGCAGAGGCTGACCCCTCACAACATGACCTCCCATGCCACTCTCCACATCTATACTTTGCCGCCTACTGCAAGAAGCAGGGGATATCGGCCCCATATCTTCGCTGTCAAGAAGCTGCTGACTGTCCTCAAATTGTTCATCCTCGCTGTATAGTGACGCTGATCCCAGACCACATTGTAGATCTCTGGCTGAGGGAACCGGGTGGGACAGAGGCGGGTTGAGGAAAGGTGAGGGACGCGGACCCGCTCCCGGGCCATGCCATCTAAGGGTTGTGTCTGACGTTCCCACCAACTCTTGGCTGGGGTTGTCAGATGTCATCTGAGAGGAAGTGGATGACCTAGTCAACCAATCAAGAACCCTTGGGTTGCTAGTCAACACACGGCCGCTAGATGACACCGGCAGTTCTGGCCTCACCGAGTGACCCCTGCTGCGACGTCCCCTTACGTGCTGCGACCTGTGCCTGCTGCAGAAATGTTTGTGCCACTGCCACTCGCATGTGAAGAGCCTGCCACCTATCTGTCTGACATACTGTTTGTTCAAAAATTTACAGACTTTAATGAAGATATCTGTATATGATAAATACACAAACTGCATTTGACTCCAAATGAACACACTAACAGGCTTGGGTAACCCTTGTCTATAAATTGCGCTACAGAAATCAGCAGCAAAAAATTAACTGGTATGTGGCGTGTAAAAACGCTGTGTATTTTACTGAATAAGAAAGCAGAAACACTCTTAATTAACCTTGAGATATAAATTATGCTATAGAAATCACCAGGAAAAATTTTGTCGTTTAAAAACAACATTTATTTTACTGACTACAATAGCACAAACACGCTTAATTAACCCTTGGATATAAATTGCGCAAATAAATGAGCAGCAAAAAATTAACTGGTATGAAGCGTGTTAAACCGCTGTGCATTTTACTGACTACAAAAGCATAAAACACGCTTAATTAACCTTCGGATATAAATTATGCTACAGAAATCACCAGGAAAAATTTAGTCTTTGGCATTTAAAAACATTTATTTTACTGATTACAATAGCACAAATACGCTTAATTAACCATTGGATATAAATTGCGCAAAAGAAATGAGCAGCAAAAAATTAACTGATATGTGGCATGTTAAAACGTTGTGTATTTTACTGACTACAATAGCACAAACACGCTTAATTTACCCTTGGATATAAATTGCGCTAAAGAAATCAGCAGCAAAAAAATTTACTTGTATGTGGCTTGTAAAAACGCAGTTTCTTTTACTGAATACAAAAGCAAAAACAGGCTTAGACAACCCTTGGATATTCAATGTGCTCCAGAACTGACCAGATGGCATTAAAATGTATATGGAGCAGAATTGGACCCACACTGGACTTCAATTACAATACCCCACAAACTGAATCAAAATTATAATGGAAGAGGAGCAGTCTCTGATAAAAGCTGTGACACCCCCCCCCAAAAATCGCTGTTAAAAACTAATTTCTTTTGTGTGAGATCTCTGCAGCAGCAGCTGCAGCACGGCACAGTGAGAGGAGTGTGAGTAGCCAGCGTCGCGTCCGGACTTATATAGTGCGGTGACGTTACAGAATCCCGCCGGTCTCTGATTGGCTTCATCTCTGCACATGTCATTGAGGGTGTTCCTTTCTTCCTCCCAGAGATCTTTGCCCCATGTAACGCCATGTGTTTGCGGCCATTTTATCAATTAAAAACATGCTTTATTCCCGCGAATCACCCCAAACTTTGACTTCGTCAGAACCGAAGTTTTCCTGAAATTCTACACGAAGTCCACTTCATTAAAATCAATTCGCCCATCTCTAATTTTGGGGTTTAAATGAGACTTTGATCAATTTTTATCAAGGTTTTTGTGAGGTGTTTTAAATAAAATACAGCAAACCTGGTAGTGTTTTTATTTGTATTTTTTACAGGGGTGACCGTGCGGTATAAATGACATGCTAAAAAGGTCAATAAAATTACAGTGATACCCAATTTGTATATTTGTTTCATGTTTTACTGCTTTTACACAAAAAAAACCTTTCATTTAAGAACGAAAACAGGTTTGTCTGAAAGTCAACTTTTTTATTTTTCTGTTTACAGAGCTATGTAGGGGCTTCTTTTGCGGTATGAGATGCCATTTTTATTGGTACCATTTTTTAGAGGACATGATTTTTTAATAAACTTTAAATTCATTTTTGGAGGTCAGGATGAAGAAAATACAGCAATTTTGGTAGTGTTTTTTATTTTTAGCAGCGCTCACGGTGCAGTGTTTATAACATGATAGTTTTATTCTGTGGGTCAATATGATAACGGCAATACCCAATTTATGTAGATTTTAATGTAGTTGCACTTTGTGTAAAACAATATTTATGCATAACTATCCTTTGATAGCCATAACTGTTTTATTTTTCTGTATACAGAGCTTTGTAAGGTTTGTTTTTTTAGTTTTGCGGGATGAACTGATGTTTTCACTGATATCAGTTTGGTGTTTATATGACTTTTTGATCGCTTTTTATTCTATTTTATGTGCTGCGGTATAAACAAAACTGGCAATTCTGATCACAGTTAGTTTTTTTTATGTTGTTAGTGGGGCGGGTCAAAAAAGTGCCAAATTTATAGGCTATGTCAATACCAAATATGTGTACTTTATTTTGGATCTTTTTGGGGGGATCAGTTTATTTTAATGGGAAAAGGGCAGTGTGTAGAGATGGGTGAATTGATTCTAACGAAGTGCACTTCGTTTAGAATTTCAGGAAAACTTCATTTCTGAACGAAGTCGAAGTTTGGGGTTTGATTCGCTGGAAACGAAGCATTTTTTTAATGGAAATAAAAATGGCCGCAAGCACACGGCAATTTAATGGGGCAAAGAAAACTCTGGGAGGAAGAAAGAAACACACTCAATGACATGGGCAGAGATGAAGCCAATCAGAGACCGGCTGGATTCTGTGACATCACTGCACTATATAAGTCCGGACGCGACGCTGGCTGCTCACACTCCTTTCTCTGTGCCTTGCTGCAGCTGAGCTGGCTGCTGAGATCTCACACAAAAGTAATTGAGTTTTTTACAGCGATTTTTTGGGGGGTGTCACAGTTTTTATCAGGACTGTCCTCTTCCGTTATAATTTTGATTCAGTTTGGGGGGTTTATTGTAATTCAAGTCCAGTTTGGGTCCAATTCTGCTGCATATACAATTTTAAATGCCTCTGTCAGTTCTGGAGCACATTGAATTATCCAAGAGTTGTCAAGCTTTTTTTTGCTATTGTATTCGTAAAAAAAAAAAGCATTTTTTACAAAGCCACATCCCAGTTAATTTTTTGCTGCGATTTCTTTAGCGCAATTTTTTTCGGGGGTTTAAAATTAAGGTGTTTGTGCTATTGTAGTCAGTAAAATAAACGGTGTTTTTAAATGCCAAAGATGAGGAAATTTTTCCTGGTGATGTCTGTAGCATAATTTTTATCCGAAGGTTAATTAAGCGTGTTTCTTCTTTTGTAGTCAGTAAAATACATGACGTTTTAACACGCCACATACCAGTTAATTTTTTGCTGCTCATTTCTTTTGCACAATTTATATCCAAGGGTTTAAATTTTAAGCGTGTTTGTGCTATTGTAGTCAGTAAAATAAACAGTGTTTTTAAACGCCAAAGACAAAATTTTTCCTGGTGATTTCTGTAGCGCAATTTATATCCGAGGGTTAATTAAGCGTGTTTGTGCTTTTGTAGTCAGTAAAAGAAATGGCGTTTTTTCACGCCACATACCAGTTAATTTTTTGCTGCTGATTTCTGTAGCGCAATTTATATCCAAGGGTTACCCAAGCCTGTTAGTGTGTTCATTTGGAGTCAAATACAGTTTGTGTATTTATCATATACAGATATCTTCATTAAACAGAGTCTTTAAATTTTTGAACAAGCAGTATGTCAGACAGAGAGGTGGAAGGCTCTTCACATGTGAGTGGCAGTGGCGCAAACATTCCCGGAGCAGGCACAGTTCGCAGCCAGTTAGGGGACGTCGCAGCAGGGGTTTACTCGGTGAGGCCAGAACTGCAAGTGTCATTAGCGGCCGTGTGTTGTTCAGCAACCCAAGGGTTTGATTGGTTGACTAGGTCCACTTCCTCCCAGATTGACCCTCTGACAATCCAACCAAAAGTCGGTGGGAACGTCAGACACAACCCTTAGTTGGCATGGCCCGGGAGCGAGTCAGCGGCCCCCACCTGTCCTCATCCCCTCTCTGTTCCCCCTGCTGTTTCCCCCAGCCAGAGATTACTATGTGGTCTTGGCTCAGCGCCACTATACATGAGGATGAACAATTTGAGGACAGTCACAGCTACTTGGCAGCGAAGAAATGGGGGCCGATATCCCCCGCTTCTTGCAGTTGGCGGCAAAGTATAGATGATGAGAGTGGCATGGGAAGTCATGTTGTGAGAGGTCAGCCTCTGCATACCAAGACCGCTGAGGAGGACAGCAGTGAAGATCCAACAATAATCGATGATGATGTAGCCGACCGCACTTGGGAGCTGGGTGAAGTGAAGCAAGGGCTTCATCATCGTGAGGAGAAGAGGGCGTCAGCTTGCGCGTCAGGCAACGGAGCAGCCAGCAAGTGGGTAGTGTGGCTGTGAGTCAGCAGGGTAGCAGCAGTGCGAGTTCGGGAGCCAAATGGCCACGGGGTAGAAAACCCACTTCGCAGGTCCAAGAAAGTAGCGGCACAGGGGCTCAGCGAGGCAGCGGCGGTAGTAATCACTCAGTGCGGAGCGTTGACGGTAAAATCAGCTTCTCGGCGGTGTGGCAGTTCTTTGATAAGACACCGGATGAGCCGAATATGGGTATGTGTAGAATCTGTGGGCAGAATGTGAAGCGTGGCCAGGGAGCTAACGGCACCACGGCCCTGTGTCAACACATGCAGCGTCGCCATCCAGTGACCTGGGAGAAACTTGGCTCAGATGTGGTGGTCCATCCTGCCACCACAACAGCAGCAACGCCCAGTGGCACGCATGCCATTGCACCCAGTCAAGGCTCCACCACCTCTGCAGAAGGGAGTTCCAAGCCATAATTTCTTTTCCAAAAACGAAGTATACCAATACAATTTAACCAAAACAACTACAGGTATAACGCCTAGAATAAAGATACATAAAACATAACTTTTAAAAAAAATAAATAAGAATTGAGAAAGAAAACTAAAAAACACCCTCAAATATACCCTATCAAAGACCTGTCTGCCTCAAAAATGGGGAAATCGCCCAATAAGGCGCCCCCACACTGGAACCTAAACTAACCCTGTCCCTAGCTACATCTAAATGAAAAAAAAGAAAAACACATATACCACAAATGGAGTGCACAAACAAAAAAAAGTGCTGTGATAAATAACAATACAACAGACAATATACGTTTGATGTTCAATAATACTATGAATTGATGATGCGTCATAGGAAGATGATCAATAACGCATAACTATTCCAATATTCCAACGCGTTTCCCCCCTAGATACTGGGGTTCATCAGGGAAAGATTGCAGTTGATAACAACACTACGGAACATCTAAGGAAAAATCAACAAGATGTATGCAATAAATATAACTCACGTCCCTTAATGATGGAAAACAGGGCTGGTAAAGATAGAGACGGGGTCCAGGATAAGTCATGTACAGATCCCCGCTATCTGTATTACTGAGACAGGTCCAAGCAGTTGGAATAACTGCTATGGACCTGTCTCAGTAATCAGATAGCGGGGATCTGTACATGACTTATCCTGGACCCGTCCTCTATCTTACCACCCTGTTTTCCATCATTAAGGGACGTGAGTTATATTTATTGCATACATCTTGTTGATTTTTCCTTAGATGTTCCGTATTGTTGTTATCAACTGCAATTTTTCCCTGATGAACCCCAGTATCTAGGGGGGGAAACGCGTTGGAATATTGGAATATTTATGCGTTATTGATCATCTTCCTATGACGCATCATCAATTCATATTTTTGAACATCAAACGTATATTGTCTGTTGTATTGTTATTTATCACAGCACTTTTTTTGTTTGTGCACTTCATTTGTGGTATATGTGTTTTTCTTTTTTTCATTTAGATGTAGCTAGGGACAGGGTTAGTTTAGGTTCCAGTGTGGGGGCGCCCTTATTGGGGCGATTTCCACATTTTTGAGGCAGACAGGTCTTTGATAGGGTATATTTGAGGGTGTCTTTTCGTTTTCTTTCTCAATTCTTATTTATTTTATTAAAAGTTATGTTTTATGTATCTTTATTCTAGGCGTTATACCTGTAGTTGTTTTGGTTTAAATTGTATTGGTATACCCAGAACTTCATTTCATGATATCAAGGGTTCTCTACACCTATACATCGTGCTTAAGTAGAGTACATGGTAGTGTTTGTGCCAAAAACGAAGTAGCAGCCCGTCACAAATATGTAGAACAGAAGGTGGGCCAGTCCTTGAGCATATCAGTTTGTTCCAAGGTGCACTGCAGCGTGGACATGTGGGGCTGTAACTATGGTCAGGGCCAGTACATGTCCTTTACGGCCCACTGGGTGAATGTGCTTCCTGCCCAGCCACACCAACAACTTGGACAGGAGACGTTGCTTTCTCCTATACGTTGTCAAACTGCTGCTCCTGCACCAATATCTGCCTCCTCCTCCACCACCACCACCTCTAAGTGCTGCTCCATCATACCACATGTGCAGGGCACAGCAGTGTCATGCAGTTCTACACCTGGCTTGCCTCGGCGAACTAAGTCACACAAGGGAGGAACTGCTCCGCGTCATGCAGCAAGAAATCGATGTGTTGCTTTCTCCGCGCCAACTGCAAATCGGAACCATGGTGACGGACAATGGGAGGAATATGGTGTCTGCGCTGCACCAAGAAGGGATGGTCCATGCGCCCTGCATGGTGCACGTGTTCAATCTGGTTGTGAAAAGGTTCCTGAAGTGTTCCACCGATCTTCAGAAGATTCTGAAAATGGCAAGGAAACTGTGCATGCACCTCATCCATTCCTACAAAGCCAGGCACACCCTCCTCGAGTTGCAGCGGCAGAACGGCCTCCCCCTACACACGCTGAAATGCGATGCTTCCACCCTTTGGAATTCCAGCCTGCACATGTTAGACCTGTATGAACAGCGAAAGGCCATTAACAATTTTTGATGATCCAGGCGGACAGGAGTACTCCCCTGTGTAACTTTGATGTCAGCAAATGGCAGCTCATGCGTGACACCTGCCGTTTGAGGTGGCCGTTTGAGGAGGCGACGTTATTTGTCAGTCGCCAGGACTACGGGATGAATAACGTTATTCCACTGCTTCATGTCCTGGAACAGATGCTGAGAAATCTGTCTGGGCAGGGGACTGGAGACGTGGCGACTACATCTCGCGGCCGCATGAGGCCACTATAGAGAAATCCTCCGTAGTCAGTTGGCCGCTGCCTATGTGCAGCATGGTCCCTCCTCTGACAGTTCTGACCGGGGGGTTCCTCACCGCTCACGTACCACTGCCGCGGCTGCTGTGGGAAGTTGGGGGGGTTAGGAACAGTAGCAGCTCCATCAGCAGCAACCTAAGTCTGGAGTCGCTGATCAGCAGCTTCCTTCACCCGCCTAGTGAGGAGGGCACTTGCCAGCAGCAGGAGCAGCAGGACCTGGAGCAAACCCTGAACCAACAGGTGGTGGCCTACTTGGACAGCACTCTGCCACCCCAGTTAGAAGATCCGCTGAACTACTGGGCAGCCAAATTGGAAGTGTGGCCGCAACTTGCCGAGTTTGCAGTGGACAAGCTGTCCTGCCCGGCCAGTAGTGTGGCATCAGAGCAGGTGTTCAGCGCGGCGGGGGCCATCGTTGAGAAACTGCTTGCCCACCGGAAATGTGAAACGACTGACCTTTGTCAAGATGAATCAGGCGTGGATCGGCCAGGATTTCCACACACCAATGCCTTAGGCGTCAGATTACATCAGACATGATGCCTCACCAAAACTTTGAGAAATGAGTCTGGATTCAAACTACCTGCCTCAGCCACTTTTCTAATGCTGCCACCCACCTAATGCCACATATCTGCTGCCAGTTTCTCCATCTGCCACCATCTTTACAAGGTACTGGTATTGCCAACCACCTCCACACTCTGTCATTGTGCCACTCTATGACCTCATGCTGCTGCTGCTGCTGCTGTTGCGGCCACCTCCACACCCTGTCATTGTGCCACTTTCTGACCTCATGCTGCTGCTGCAGCTGCTGCCGTGACCTCCACACTCTGTCATTGTGCAACTCTATGACCTCCTGCTGCTGTTGTGGCTGCTGCCGTGACTTCCACACTGTGTCATTGTGCCACTCTCTGACCTCCTGCTGCTGCTGCTGTTGTTGCTGCTGCGGTCACCTCCACACCCTGTCATTGTGCCACTCTCAGACCTCATGCTGCTGCTGTGGCTGCTGCCGTGACCTCGACACTCTGTCATTGTGCCACTCTATGACCTCCTGCTGCTGCTGTGGCTGCTGCCGTGACCTCCACACTGTGTCATTGTGCCACTATCTGACCTCATGCTGCTGCTGTGTCTGCTGCCATGACCTCCACACTCTGTCATTGTGCCACTCTTTGGCCTATTCCTGTTTTTGTCACCTCCAGAATGTAATTTTGCCACTGTCTGACCTCATACTGCTGCTTCCGTGACCTTCACACTCTGTCGTTGTGCCACTCTGTGGCCTACTCCTGTTTGTGCCACCTTCACACTCTGTCATTGTGCCACTTTCTAACCTCATGCTGCTGCTGCTGTTGATGCCGTCACCTCCACATTGTGTCATTGTGCCACTCTCTGACCTCATGCTGCTGCTGTGGCTGCTGCCATGATCTCGACACTCTGTCATTATGCCACTGTCCTCCAAGCACCATGGCAGTATACAGTGGAGATGGAGGCCGGGAGTCCTTCAGAATCACTTGCGCACATGGCCCGCAGCATGCAGATTTGTCTGGCTAGTGACAGCCGAATAGTCACCATCCGGCAGAGGGATGACTTCTGGCTCTCCACCCTTTTGGACCCTTGCTATCAGTCCAAAATGGGAGCCTTTTTTTCAGCTGCTGAGAGCGAGGACAAACTTAAGTACTATAGAGAAATCCTCCGTAGTCAGTTTGCTAATGTTCCAAAATCATTTTTGGCCAAGGCAATTCTACCTCCATCAGCTTCTTCATTAATATCTAAAAAAGTTCCAAAGGAGTTTATTATGAAGTATAAACGTGGTAGTTTGAATCCAGTTTCTGCATGACACCAATTTATTGAAATGCAGCGTACTTGAACTGAAGGAGACCCTAACTACAGGGAATGTTTTAGGTGCTTATTTTGCATTTAGTGCCATTAGTGATATAATTTAGTACAAAACTGGAATGGTGAAGCAAAAGTAAATGCTGCAAAACTGGCTTTGGTTGAGCTTCTTCAGTATGAAGAGTGTGAATCGTATGTCCAAATTACAGACAGGAAAAACTGCCTCCACCTTCTCCTTGAGCCTCGTCTGTCATATTCATGTACCGTACCTCTTGCCTCCGTCTCTTGACCACGATCCTTGCTGGCTGTCCTGACCTTACGCTTTTCCTCAACTCCGAGTTTGCCGTACGATTTTGTACCTTGCTACACCTCGGCTGCCACCGCATGCAAGTCACATCAGGGGTAACGAACTGGTAGACTCCCGCTGCAGCAAGTCCATCCCGCTTTGCGGCGGGCTCTGGTGAAAACCGTGACCTACTTAGATTCTGCTCCCTGGAGTGGCTATTGGCATTGTCCCCTTACTGTGCTGCGATCTGTGGCGGCTCCAGTAACCTACTACTGTGTTCTTTGACGCTATTGTTGGATCTTAGCCCTCAACTTGTTTTTTTCCAGCTAGCGCTGCCATGACTTTATCAGGACATTAAGGAGCCCCTTTACCTTTTACTACATCGGCACAGTGGCTTATCTATATAAAAGTTGTGTCTGCTACTGCAGCTCATTCCATTTAGGCAATTTTGGACAAGCTGGTATGCTAAACATGGCTATGATAAGCTACTTTTCCTTCACTGTACTGATTTACAAGGTTTGACCCCTAATGATAAACTATTTATGGTCTTTCCTGATGATAGGTTATCAGTGTTAAAGTCCTGGAACATTAATTTAAATTCATTTTTTTACATTTTCTACTGCCATTACACTGTCACATACAAAAGAAAATATGGGTAACAACCCAAGTGGAAGCTGTAAAGGTGTTCACTTTGACTTGGAATCAATGGAATAAAACACTAAATTTGCCACAAAACTTGTTCTTTATTAAATAGTTTTATTCTGTTTGCAATTCTATAGGGGACATGTATAAAACTGTCTAGGTCTATGACTTTCTTTGCTGCCCATAGCAACCAATCAGAGCTTCCATTTCTTTTTTTCAGAGCACTATATGAAATGAAAGGGGAGCTCTGATTGGTTGCTATGGGCAGCAAAGAAAGTCATAGACCTAGACAGTTTTCGTACATGAGGCTTTATAAATTCAATCCAGAAATGTGGAATGTTGTGTGAGATGGATCTGATGTATAATTTATATTTTTAATTGTTACAAAAAACTATGTTCAGTACATAAGAGAGGTATACACATCTAAGAAGAATGACAATGGATGAGATATGTCTTTTATATATACAGGGGCTCAGGCCCATCCTGGGATTAGCTAGAATATTGTCTCTTGAAATGCAATGGAAAACATTTGTGAAGACTAGTACAAACAAAAAAAAGGCATTTAAATAAACTCAAGGGAAAAGAGCTAGTACTCCAGCACCACCTACTTGACTTAGAATTTCTTACAGTTATATCTGCTCAAGGAAAGCTTTCAAATATTATTAGGAGCTTGTGGATGGGTACTGACTTAGCTTTAAACTAGCTTTAGCTTTAAACATATTTGAATGTTTAAGGCTCTTTTGGGTTGGATATGACTTTAAGGAATCCTACTTCCAATTGTCACGTTCTAAGGGAATAGAATGCCAGATATTGCGAATCCTCTGGGCCACCAAGAGCAGAGATGGAATAGCTGGTGGTGGTAGCCGAAGTGAGGGACAGGACACCAGACTGTAGTAATGGTGACAGGTCACAGCAACATATACCTGTAGGTAGGATTTTTTTATAGAAATATAAACATATTGAGGCAAGATGCAACACTAACTAAAATAATAGATCAGGATGTAAGATGCGTACCTAAAAGAAATGTGACAATAGGAAATGAAATATCTAAGAGTATGTACAATAGTATACAAAGATCTAAAACATGGTTGTCACAGGAAGGTTTTTATCCCTGTGGAGGCAGGAGGTTTAACGTATGCCAATATACATGTAAATTGACTACGTTTATGTAGTCAATAGAGGATAAGAAATACAAAATCAGACAATTCATAAATTGCGATAGCCACCATGTGGTATACATAATTTACTGCACAGGTTCTCGTCTATCATATGTGGGGAGCAGTATAAGAAAAATAAAAACCAGAATACATGAGCATATATCTGGTATTAATAAACAACAGATATACCAATCTGGCGCAGTAAGGCATTTTTTAGAAAAACTTGCAGGGTCACTTACTACTTTCCGCTATTTTGCAAGAGAGAAAGTGGAAAGTCCTGAAAGAGGTGGTAATTGGGAATGGATGGTCCGTCTTCGGGAGGCATAGAGTTAGAGTTAGGTGCCGGAGCCCCGAACGGAAATTTCCGTAACGATCTATATAAAATATACTATTATATAATATTATATATATAAATATATATATATATATATATATATATTAAGGTCTAAGTGGTATTCAAAAGATGTAATCCTGGTTAGCATATAAAATGTTTTAAATGTTTTCTGTCATACATTTTTTAACATATTTTTTTTTATAAATCTATACAAGCAGATTGCTTTTCAGTGGATTTTATGAGGACAATAAAGTGTTAACCTGTTTGCCTAGGGAAGTGACATAGAGGAAAGTCACATCAGCAGTAGGTATCCCATAGAGATTATAAAGAACACTTTGTTAGCTAAGCGCCATGCTGTGAACAAGGGCTACACAACAAAATGCCCAAAATGCGTTAGCGAAGCCTAGAGGCGAAATATTTTTACCCTCTGTACCGTATGTTACAATAAAGTAAGTCTCGTTTTTTGCACCCATGCTGGATCTTTGGAGCAAGTTTGCTTTCTTCATTTTCACATAGCTGTAGGTAGGTGACGCAGTGCCAGGTAGGTAGTGAACGTACATAGTTACATAGTTTGTAAGGATGAAAAAAGACAGACGTGCATCCAGTTCAGCCTATTGTACTAAAGTGTTGATCCAGAGGAAGGCAAAAACCACCATGAGGTAGAAGCCAATTGTACTCATTTTAGGGAAAAAAATTATTTCCCGACTCCAATCTGGCAATCAGAATAAATCCCTGGATCAGTGAACCTTCTTCAGAATCCTAGTCACTATAACTTGTTATACTATTACACTCTAGAAATGCATCCAGAGCCTTTTTGAACTCTATTAGTGAATTTACCATGACAAGTTCCTCTGGCAGCAAGTTCCAGAGTCTCACTGATCTTACAGTAAAAAATCCCCTTCTATGTTTATGCAGAAACTTTCTTTCCTCAAGACGTAGAGGATGCCCCCTTGTTCTGGGTATAAACAGATTTTGAGAGAGCTCTCTTAATTGACCGTATATATATTTATTTAAAAAAATGTGTGTCCCTCCGAAACCGTCTTTTCTCTAAACTAAATAACCCTAATCTTGTTAATCTTTCTGGGTATTGCAGTCCACCCAGTCCTTTTATTGTTTTTGTTGCCCACCTTTGAACCAGTTAAAGCTCTATAGTGTCTTTCCTGTGAACTGGTGCCCAAAACTGTTCACAATATTCCATGTATGGTTTAACCTATGGCTTGCATAATGGGAGAATAATGTTCTCATCATGTGCATCTATGCCCCTTTTAATACACCTTATAATCCTGTTCACCTTGAAAGCTGCTGCCTGACATTGGCTGCTACAATTAAGTTTACTGTCTACCAGGATTCACCAAGTCCTTCTCCATGTCACCTTTTCCCAGCGTTTTTCCGTTCAACATGTAATCATGGATTGGAATTTTCCTTCCCATATGCATAATCTTGCATTTATCTGTGTTAAACCTCATCTTCCATTTCTCTGCTCAGGCTTCCAACTTTTCCAGATCCCTTTATCATAAAATATTAACCTCTATTGTGTTGATTAGTTTACAGAGCTTAGTATCATCTACAAAGATCGATATTCTACTGTGCAATCCATGTGTAAGATTATTAATGAAAATATTAAAGAGGATAGGGAGTAGTACTGAACCCTGTGGTACCACACATAACAGGGATCCAGTCTGAGTATGTACCATTAATTACCACCCTTTGTTTTCTATCAGTTACTTACCCACTTGCAAGCATTTTCCCCCAGTCCAAGCAGGCTCATTTTACGTCCCAAACTTTTTTGTGGCACATCTAAATATATAGCATCCAGTGCCTCACCACGATGCAGTCTATAACTAACTTCATCATAGAAGCTGATGAGATTAGTTTGACAGGACCGATTCTTCATAAACCCATGCTGGAATGGAGTTGTACATTTATTTTCAGTGAGATACTCCAGGATAGCTTCTCTTAGAAAACCTTCAAACATTTTACCTACAACAAAGGTTAAACTTACCGGCCTGTAGTTTCAAGGATCAATTTTGACCCCTGTTTGAATATTGGCACCACATTTGCTATGTGCCAATCCCTTGGGATATACCCTGTTATTATACAGTCCATAAATATTAAGAATAGGGGCCTGTCTGGTTAAAGTCGCCCATAATAACAACCTCATTATTATTACTAATTTCTTCAACTTCCTGGCCATTTTCCCCCAATAAAGCTGCACCTTCCTCATTTAGGTGAAGCCCGTCCCTAGCATAGAGTATGTAGCCAAGACAGAAGTCAGCCCAGTTCTCCAAAAACAGAAATCCCTCTTTCCTACACTGATTTTTGAGCCACTTATTCACCTCTCCAATCTGCCGCTGGCTCTCTGGTGTGGCCCGTGGAACAGGTAGTATTTCTAAAAATATTACCTTGGAGGTCCTTGCCTTCAACTTTTGGCCTAAGTCCCTGAAATAGTTTTTAAGGACACTCCACCTACCTCGAACTTTGCTATTGCTGCCAATGTGTACCATAAGAGCTGGATTCTCACCAGCCCCACTCAGTAATCTGTCAATCCGATCCACGATATGTGAAACCTGCGCCCCAGGTAAACAACATACTGTTTGACGATCCTGTTCTTTACAGATTACAGATTTCTCTGTCTGGTCCCCTAATAATAGAGTCCCCAACTACAAGTACCTGTCAAGCCTGTCCTGTACTTCTATTCCCCACCTTACTGATAAAGCAGCAGAAAACAGCAAGTAGTAACAGAATAGTACAACATCAGGAACAGCAGGAACAGATGCACTGGATAGCACAGGGTTAATACAGGTACACTGGTAACTGAAGGGTTAAGTCAACCAGAGTTAAGCAAACAGGGGTCAAGCTCAAAGTAAGAACGCCAATGAACTGACGCTGGAGCAAGGGCAGAGGATAGCATGAGCTAGTGACAGACATGCTGTTTCCAGCACTGTGTCCCTTATTCTGTAAGATGCAGCAGTTTTTGAGTATTTAATGCTCAAATCTAGTTTTCAGCCAGAAGAGAGTCATTCAAAGAGTCAGTTTTTTCAAACCCCGTCCATCTGAGGCTAGCCCCGCCCACCTCAACTGATAAACCTATTCATTTGAATAGGTAGAAACATGTGAATAACTGCCAGATGGGTGGTGCTAGCCTTTGGGGGGTGGGGCTAACACCTGATCAAGAATAAGATTTGAGGGGTAAATGCTCTAAAACTACAGCATCTTACAGAATAAGGGACACAGTGCTGGAAACAGCAGGTCTGACACTGCCTTGTGCTGCCCTTAGCAAGGAGAGCATAACCTATGTGACAGGTTCCCTTTAACTAGCCAGGTCACAGGTCAGATAATTGGGACACTGTCTCTTTAAATATCAGAGCAGTGTCGCACGCCCCTAGGACAAGCACATGCATGCACGGGACACCATGGATAGGTGAAGGAAGGATAGCAGACTTGCATCTGCCGGCAGGCACCGCATGACAGACAGAAGCTGGGACAGGTGAGTAACTGCCCGTGGAGACACTGGCTGCCGCAACCCCCGTACTGGTAGCTGCAGAAGAGACAAGGGAAACACGGGCACCACAAAGGTCCATGGCACAGACTGCGGCATGAACTGTGACAGTAGGCACAAAATACGAGACTTGCGAGGCCGGGAGGATGCTGGCGAAGCTCAAGCTCCCTTTCTGCACAGTGGATGTCTATTAGTGTTGAGCGATTACATTGGCCATCAACATCGGTCGATGGTTGATAGTCGACCATCATCGACAAGATAGTCGATAGTCGATAGTAGATTATGATCGATGACCATTAAAGTCTATGGGAGAGCAGCAACACCTTCATTCTTACACCCAAACAGGGCTGGAGACGCTGGAATTACATCTTAGGCAACACACTTAGGTTATAAAAGCCACAGAAAAAAAATCACACACCATTCACTATCCCTGTCTTGTACCACAGCATGACCCTTAAACCTGCATCACCCAAATTAAAAAGTGCCCCGAAGGCAGTTGATTTGAACCATCATTTTTTCTTGAACTGGAAAATTTTAATATCCTGTCCTGGAAACGGCCCAAAGCATACCCCCCAAAAACCTGGCAATTTTTTAAATTTCCCCACCCCCGGAAGGTTTAAAAGTGCCGGGAAAAGGGGTCTTTCAACCCCATTTTTTTTCCCCTGGACATTGACTAATATCTGTCCCGTAACCCCGAATGGGCCATTAAACCTGGGCTGCCCACCCGATTAAAAAGTGCCGGAAAAGGGTTTTTTAAACCCCCTTTTTTGTTGAACTGGACATTTACTTTTACCTGTCCCCGGCCGCAGTATGACCATTAAACCCGTCTGACCCAAATTTAAAAAATGCCCGGGAAAAAGGGGGGGTTTTTTAACCACCAAATTTTTGGGTTTAACTGGGCAAAACTTTTATCTGTCCTGTACCGCGAATGACCTTTTAAAACCCGTCTGACCCACAGATTAAAAAGTGCCGGAAAATTTGGAGTCTTTCAAACCTTTTAATTTCACGGGACTATCTGTCCCGCCCTGGGTAGCGCTTGCCCCTCCGTATGAGTGGGGACCAATTGAGCTTCATTGGGAAAATTACGGTGGTTAAATGCTCCTGTTCCACCCGGTCCCCTTTTTTTTGGCTTTTTTTTTCATTTTACTCAACGTGCTGGAGGAAATTGTCTCTGTACTTTGTTCCCTGTCCGTGCTCCATACTCCTTGTCCTCTGAATAACCTACATCTGGTAAATTTTTCCCTTAAATCCCTTGTACAATTCGAGGAATTTTTTACCAGCTATTTTTACTGATTTTTTTAGTGTTTAATTCTAGAAAACACATTTTTTAAAAAAGGGGGAATCCCACCATGTCTTTGTTTCCTTTTTTTTAAATTTTTTTAAAAGGGTTGTCTAATCAGGGGTGAAGCTATGTTAAATATTTTTGCAAAAACAAGTAATTTTGCAATTTTCCATTTAAAATGTCCCCACCTATTTCCCGTTTTGACGCACCCCCACCTTGAGCCACTCTTTACAATTTTTAAGAACAAATGTCTGTTAGAAACAACATTTTTTTTTATTAAAAGGCCTGATATAGCTGCATTTCAAAGCAAAAGCCCCCAAAAATTCAAAGCATGACCCCTTTAGCCACTTTGGACAATTTGAAGAAAAAATACGTTAGAAACAAATTTTTTTTTAAAAGGACGTAGTATGTGCATTTCAAAGCAAAATGCCCCAAAAAATTCAAAGCGAACCCCGAGCCCCTTTGGCAATTGGAAGAAAAAATGTCTGTTAGAAACAACATTTTTTTTATAATAGGGACCTGTAGTATTGATGCCATTTCAAGCAGCATGACCCAAAAAATTTTAAAAAATGACTTCTCAGCCACTGTTAATAATTTGTGAGGGAGAAAATGCCACTTAGAAGCCACTATTCTGTTCCAAGGAACCATGGATTTATTGCTGTATCTCAAGCTACATGACCCAAAAAATTATATAATGAACTTTCAGCCATATTTAAAAATTGTGAGGGAGATATGCCACTTAAAAAGCCAAGTTTTCTGTTCAAAAGGACCATAAATATAGCTGTATCTCACAAGCAACATGAACTAAAAAACCATTGACAATGCGGAAAACTTCTAAGATAAAGTGGGTAAATGGAATACGGTGTTGTCATGATTACCTTGCTGTCTTTTACAAGTCTCCTCACAGCCCCCCCAAAACCAGCAAAAGGAAATGTTGGGATAATAATGAAGATATAATAATTGCAGAAGAAATGATCATTTTTAAAAAAAACATTTTTCAGTGGACCATTTCTGTTTGGAGAGGAATGTGAAGTAGGACGGCAACTAACGGTGACTCGGCAATTGGGGCCACAACATCATCAGAGGATTCCATGCCTGATTCATCTTGATGAAGTCAAAAATCCACTTTATCTGTGGAAAGCCGGATGCGTTGTCTGTAATGACTCCTCCAGATGTGCTGAAGGTCCGCTTAGATTATGACGGTGGCTGCTGGCAGTGACAACATTCTCTATGGCGTGGCGAGACGAGATCGGGGCATGCGTCCATTTTGGTACCCCAGAAGTCTATTGGGTCCGGGAACGACATACAAAACATCGGTGTTGAGACGCGATAGTCGTGCACCATGAATCTTAAGATGGTCTCTGGTGTGTTGAATGTGTGGGGGCCTGCATTGCATGCGTTGGGTGAGTGGTAAACAAATTTGCCCAGAGGTCACCCTTTAGAGCTTCTGCCTCCTTGCCTGATGCTGCTACCACTACGGCCACGGCTACTTGGCACTCTACTGCTGTCACATCGTGATGTTGTCGTCTCACCGTGAATTTGGGCGAAGTGAAGCAGACGCAAACAGATGTCTCCAGTTGACAATCAGCATAGGTCTCCATTTCCTGGCATTTTTACTCCTTTTTTGGGTGGGTGAAGGAAAGTGCTGAGTTTTGTTTTGTACAGGGGATCCAGGAGGGTGGCCACCAGTCAATCTGTTGTTCATTTTGATGGCCTTTATGGAGGTTCTGTTGGAGGATATGGGAGCATCCAAGCACTCATGGAGAGATTGGAGGACTTGATTTCCCAAGCCTCTGGGTCGAGGGGCAAGCAAATGATCTCATCATCTTCCTCCTACGCCTCCAAATTTGCTCAAACCTCTTTCCAAGGCAGGGACGTCGGTAATGTCGGTGTCTAGGAATACCTCATCTCCTCCTCTTCTCCTCCCTGCATCCGGCACAGCTTCAACACAGCCCTGACTTGCCCAAGAATGATGCATCCTGAGAGCTGGATGCGCCACCTTCACTTGTCTGGACCCCCGAACCACTGCATAATGAAGGGACCGATGAAATTGTTAACTCTGTAGGGCCTTGTGAATTTGACGGAGAGAAAGGCTCGTGTCTTGCTTACTGTGTCCGTCTCCTACTCCATCGCTGGCGGGACCTGTTGTTTCAGAGTGTCCAACGATGTTCCAGACTAAGATCACACACAATGCTCATGCTGAACAAGGGGCATTGTCCGCATGACACATTTTGGTGGTTCTTCAAAACTGGCAAGGATAGTGCAGGAGCTCTTTCACCTGCACTCCACTCTCGGTGGCTCAAACACCCCGAGGTACGCCACACGCTGGCTTGTCAGGCATGTGTCACTTCGTACTGCGTAATGGCATTGCGCTGCTGACACAATCGTTGGAGCATGTCGGAGGGTGGAATTCCAGGCGTGTTGAAACAGTCAACAATTGAGAACTGGTTGACGGGGAGTGCGTCAGCCGAGCTGACGCTGCAACGCATGCCAGGCGGGACGAAGCAGGTGCGAACGGCCGAAAGGCCGAACTCAGACCTCGAGCCTTCTTCAGCAGGCAGTCCAGAACCCGGGTAGCTCTTATTGTAAAATTTCTGGACGACCAGGTTCATGACATGTGCCAGGCAAGGGATGTGCTACAGCCTTCCGGATCTTAAGGGCGGGCCAGCAGATTTCGGCCCAGTTAATCGCACAACCACCTTGGCCTGCGCACAAGGTTCTTGGCACCCAGCCAGCGCTCGGTGTCATTGCAGAGACGACCGTCCTACAGCTTCCTGACTGTGTGTGGACGGTCTCCAAGGGACAGATTATTTTCAACACGGCCTGGTTTCTCTGGGAACGTGAATGCCAACCCCAGAGGACATTGGGGGAAAAGAATCCTGCAACTTCCCGGCGGTTTTTAAGAGCATGCGCCGAGCCTGAGAGCCACCGTCCACAACCAAAAGACATCAACCCAGCTCACCCAGTGAGCTTCACAGAGATATAGCGGCCTTGGCCGTTGCTTAATAGTCCATGTGTCGGTGGTCAGTTGGATTTTTCGGCCAAAGATGCAGACAACGCGCTTGAAATTTTAGATGACCACATGGCTGGCCAGGGCAGGGATGGATTTTTTCTGGCAAGAAAATGCCTGCTGGCATCTGGTATTGGGGGCAGGCAAGGGCCATGATGTGGCCGAACCCATCTGTGTCCACCAGTCAGAAAGCAACATTTCCAAGGCCAAAAGCCTGGGCAAGGCCGACATACGGCTTTTGGCTTTGGGATGGTTTGGGTTAAAGTGTTTCTTCTGCTCCCAAACATGGAGACAGAAGGCTGGATGCTAGACTTGATGCTGTACGGCGTGCCTGGTCGTCAACTGGCGGAAGGAGAAGGGGTTGGATGGGGTCTCTGGTGGTGCTGGTGGTACTCGGGGGACGGTGGGAGGGATGAAGCGGGGATGATCCTGATCATGACTCTGAGTGACATGGCAGCTGAAGGAATGCTTGGTGGTGGCGGCAGGAGAAGGAGGCGGGACAGAGGGTGTGCCAGTGGTTGGAGGCCAGGCGTCGGTCTGGCCTTTTTCTGGCCATAAGTGTTGCCTCCATTTCAACTCATTGCATTCGCTGCATGTGACAGAAATGTTGTGGTGGATTAACCACCTAGGTTCTTGCCTCTACTTATGCGTTTTACTTTAAAGGCGATATTTGACATCGCTGGTGAATCAGGGCTTGCTCAAAGAAGGCCCAGGCTTGAGAGGTCCTGGACCTTTTTGACGGCGATAAGCGAGGAGCGGGGTTTGCGCTGACCGTGGCTGGCGGAATCATATCAGCGGACTTCTGCGACCGCCCTCTCCTTTTTGAGGCGGAACCCGTACTGACACTACCCCATCGTCTTCCTCCTCGTCCAGTGATGAAGCGCTCGCAAGCAAATTCTGCTGAAAAGACCACGTTGGATCCGCAATGTCGTCATCATCATCATCAACACAGGTGACTTCGTCGTCCTGACATTCTGCATCCAGGAGCTGCGGGCTACAAGCAAGAGGGACTGCAAGGCGTTGCCGACCGCCCGGGATTTTTGCCGATTGACCGGCTTCCTTCTCCTCCTCTGATGGCATCAGTAACTGGGCGTCAGAGCAGAGAAAATCATCCTCTTTGGCCTCTTGATCTTTTAACATGCCTTCTGACCCCAACCGCATTTTGTCATCAAAGAGGTCTTCAGAAAATGGATTATCCACAGTGGTGGGTACACGAGTTGACATTTGGGCTGCTTCATGTTGGACGGATGCTGATGATGCTGATGACGACATTTGTGGCCGTGACTGGGAGGACGAGGAGGTAAGACTGCTGGATGCAGGTTGCATTAACCACTGAAGGACAGATTGGCGACGCTGTTCGTTACTGAGATTCACAGGGCCCTGACCCAGCGATGACAGGCCTGACGGTCCTGCAACTGACGATCCGCTGGCATGCGTGTTGTCGCCAGCACTGGAAGGAGCACCTTCTCTCGTACCTCTACCTCCATGTCCTACCCCCCTCTTTGCTCGCTTACCACCTGAATTTCGCTCCATGTTCAGAAATAAAAAATTGAGAAGGTATGGAAGAGTTTTGGAAAGTCTCTTATTAAAGATGGCAAATCACAGCTATTCTCAAATCCCTCAATCAAAACAAAATTGCTGATTCAACATTTAACTGCAAAGTAGATCTATCAACAAAGCTTGCTGCCAAAGTGAAAAAACACTTCTGAAATGTATCGGTAGTATTTTGCTACCTTTCAATCACCTGTGTGACTCCCAAATTCGTATTAAAATTTAATGCAAGGTCATGAACAAAGTGTGTGGCCAAAGTGAAAAACATTATCTGAATAGTATTCGGCATAATAAAGGTATTTTTGCACCTTCAATTCACCTGTGTGACTACAAAATTGCTGTATTCACATTTAACTGCAAGTAGCCTCATGAACAAAGCTGAGCCTGCGCCAAAGTGAAAAACACGTATTGAATGTATTCGGATAATAAAGGTATTTTTGGCACCTATCAATTCACCTTGGTACTACAAACAATTGCTGGTATTCAAATGTAACTGCAAGGTTGCTCTATCAACAAAGCTGGCCTACGCCAAAGTGCAAAAAACACGTATCTGTAATGTATTCGGATAATAAAAGGTATTTTTTGGCACTTATCAATTCACCTGTGGTGACTACAAAATTGCTATATTCAAATTTAAGTGCAAGGTGCCTCAATGAACAAAGCTGTAGTGCGCCAAGTGAAAAAACACGTATCTGTAATGTATTCGGATAATAAAAGGTATTTTTTGGCACCTATCAATTCACCTGTGGTGACTACAAAATTGCTGTATTCACATTTAAGTGCAAGGTGCCTCAATGAACAAAGCTGTAGTGCGCCAAAGTGAAAAAACACGTATCTGTAATGTATTCGAGATAATAAAGGTATTTCTGGCACCTTTCAATTCACCTGTGGTGACTACAAAATTGCTGTATACACATTTAAGTGCAAGGTGCCTCAATGAACAAAGCTGTAGTGTGCCAAAAGAAAAAAACACGTATCTGTAAATTGTATTCGGATAATACAAGGTATTTTTGGCATCTATCAACCTGTGCTGACTACAAAATTGCTGGATTCTAATTTAACTGCAAGGTGGATATATCAACAAAGCTGGAATGGGCAAAATTGAAAAAGAACACCTATCTGAAATGTATACTGATAATAAAAGTGGAGTTTTGCACCTAACAAAGAGACCTGCAGTTACTAGAAAAGATGTGTATCCTAATATAAGTTCAGGCTGCCCAATATCCAGGAAATATTTCAATAGAAAACTGTTAATAATAAAGCTATTGCAGTGCAATGTCTACACTAAGTCTTGGTGAACTTTATCCAGTATTCTTTATAGAGCTTGTCTGTGTTCGCCCGCGTGCCCCCACCCCACTCCCCTCCGTGACTTTACAGCGGTAGATGCTCCTTTAAAATTCTCTACCTAACTACATAAAATCTTCCAATCTCTGATCTAACTAAGTTGTAAGGATCACAGCTAACAGTAGAGCTTTCTCTGTAAAGAAATGAATTTTTTCGCTGAGCTGGTTGGGACACGCGAGCGCCGTCCATGCAATGAGACGCGGAGACACTGAGGGAACGGGAAGGGGCTGTTCTTTTTAAAAAACGAGCAGGATTTTTCCACCATCGAACCAACACATCCACATGACTCGCACACACATCTCACCCTGCTCTTTCTTAATGATTTGCTGGCCGCAAATGACAGAAACCCGAAAAGGGGCGATCTTAATGAGTGCAATTTTAATCTAAATTATTGCATGACTAAAAATTTTTGATCAAAATAAAAACTGTGCCGATTTAATTTTTTCGATAAAAACGCCAAACATACTCCCCTCCCTTTACCTGGTAAAAAACCACTCATTTTACCCAACAAGCTGTCCCAATGTCCTCTTCCCCAGTTCAGTTCCCACCGGACTCATGGGCCCCGAGATTAACACACGTTCATCCCCTGCCCCCCAATTTTTCAGATCTGTTCCCGACATGAAACATGGAATGAGTTATTTACCCCAGTTTGCAATGACAAATAAACCCCTCCCAAACGCCTCAGCAAAGGGAGGGGTCATGATGGCGCCATGGCTGACTCAAATTAAAGGGGGGAATCCTGTCCCCAATCATCAAAAATTTAAGGGCCCTTTCTCTGTTCATACGTCGGCCAAAATTCAGGCGGAATTTCCCAAAGGGGGGGAAAAAAAACGCATATCAGCGGTGTTGGGGGGAGGAGTCTGGCTGCAACTCGGGAGGGTGTGCTGGTTTTTTGGGAATGGTGAAATGCATTACATTTCCCGGGCCCTTTTTAAATGTTCTGAAGACGTGGAAAACTTCAGAACCTTTTCACAACCCAATTGAACCTTGCGCAGGGGCGATGGACCATCCCTCCTCGGTGCACCGGAAACCTGTTACTACCATTGCCGTCACGGGTTTCCCTTTGCGTTTGCGGAAAAACCACACATCATTTTTCTGATGTTAGCAGTTCCCCCCTGTGTTTCTTAGTTTGCCGGGAAACCAGGTGTGAACTCGTGACACCCCCGTCCCCACCATGTGGATATGGAGCAGTACTTGGGGCTGAATGGTGGTGGAGGGGAGGGGGACATTTTGGGGCAGGAGGACGTTTGGGAAAAGTGGGGAAAAGCAAGTTCCCGTCCAAATTGTTGGAGTGGCTGGAAGGGGACAATTTACCCGTTCCTTTTAAAAGGCATTTAATGGGCCCCCCACCATATTACAGCTTCCCAATTCCCCACGGGCCCTGACCTTGGAAAAAACCAAAAACCAAGGAATGGCCCCCCTTCGTTTCATTTTTTGTGAAGGCTGGTATGCCCTTTTTGGGGGAAAAAATTATGGGCTTGGAAAATCTAACCCCGGTCGGGCCAGGCCTTTGTTTTTCTGAATGGTGCAGAGGTTTCCCCCTTTGGAAAGGGGGGGGATGCCCCCACCAACAACTTTGGGCAGGAAACACGGGTCGGGTTTTTGGGCCCCCGGTGGTTTGGACGATTTTGTTGTCTCTTTGCAATGCCCCGTTTTTAAAGATGCGGGCCCTGAAATAGCGGGAGCAGAAGCATCTGGACCGGGAGGGGGGGGGGTTTATGGGAAAAAAGGAAAACCGCTCCCTTTTTGCAGAGGGGGTGGAAAACCCTTTATGGCTGAAAAAGGCATCTTTTCCCCTGGCCTGCGGCCCGCTGCAGGGTGGACCACCATTAAATTTTTTGTGGGTTGCAAAAAACTGGATCCCGGGATGAGTCTTTCAGGGTAGACAGGGGGAGAAGTCCCGGGACAAACGCTCTTTGGTCCGTGGGTTTTTTTAAAAAACAGAAACAAAACGATGGCAAAAAATTGGGCCCAGCAACCAAACAAATAAAAGACTTGCTTCTGGGGGCTTACTAACAAGGGGTAGTTCCCTCACTATCACCCCTTTTGGGCCCAAAAACCTTGGGGTTTTCCCCGTTTTGAACACCCCCCCCAGAAGGGTTGATGGAGGGGAAATCCCCCCCATCAGCTACCCGGGTACCTTTATGCAAACCCCGAAAAACCGGCGTGGGGGCCCTTGGGGGTAAAACCCCCCCTGCCCTTTGCTTACTCCCAATGAAAGGCCCAAACCCGGGGAAAGGGGTAGCCGGGATAAGGATAAACAAAAGGGCGACAGTTTTTTATGTCGGGCATTATTTTTTCCCAACCCGGGCCCTTTTCCCCCCACCAAGGCTGCCCTTTTCTTGGTGGCATGCGGTTTTTTTAACCCCCCCAGGGCAATTCCAGAACCCGGTGGGGTATAAAAATTTTCCCCCAAAATTCCCGCTGCCCGGGCCTTAAAATAACCCCCCCTTTGCTCGACCTGTTGGGGGGGAGCACTTTGTTTCCAAAAATTAAAGCAGCGAAGTGCATTTCCCATTTGCTTTTTTACCCGGGGGGATGTTCTACAGGGAATTTTTAAAGGGCCTGTAAGCCCGGGAACCCCCGTGGGGCCCCTTTCATTTTTTTTCCTTTTTTTTGTGCCATCCACTTTGAGGGGAATGTCCCCTGATTTTTTAACACAAAGGGCTACGGGGTCTGAACCCCGCCTAAAACTACGAAAAAGGGGGCTTTTTTACTCCCTTTCTTTTTTTTTTTATTTTTTGAGTTTATTTTTGGTTATTTTAAAAATTAAAATTTCGTCTTTCAAAAAATTTTTTTTTATTCAAGTCCCCCAATAAACAACAACTGAAGAACAAAAGAGAGAAAATTAAAATGGAGGAGCAAAAAAAATTGGAAAAAAAAGGGGCAGAAAAACATTTTTTAAAAATTTTGTGTTTTTTCATTTTTTTGGGGAATTGGGCCCTTTATTTTGCATACATTTTCCCCCAAAAAAACTTACCCCCAATCTTAAAATTTCCACAATTATTTTTCCCTTTCACTTTTTTTTTGATCTGGCAAATTTTGGGTTTTAAAACCCTTTAATTCTGAGAAGTAAAAAAATTGGGGGTGGACCCTTTTCCCCATCGTACTAAGGGGCCCCTCAAATCTCTCAAAAAGCGTTTTTCAAAAAATCCTTTTTGGGCATTTTTTTGGGGGGTAATTTTCCTTGGAAAAATTATCCATTGGATTTATACCCCCAAAAATCTTAAAACATTTTCCCAAAAGGGAAAGAACACCATCTCCTTGTGCAATGTTCGGTGGTAAAAATTTTTGTGCCCCTTGGGCCCCCTACATTACTCCAAATTTTGGGTTTTATTGTAAAACTTTAAACCCTTTTTGGATTTTTTTTTTGCGGGAAAACAGAGAACAAAAACATCTGGATGGCCCGGGAATCAAAATGACAAAATTTTTGTTGACCCTTTCCTTGATTTAAAAGTAAGGGAAAATTTTTTTTCATTTCTAAAATTTAGGTTGTTCAATTCCCCTTTTTTTTGGGTTTTTTTTTTATAGGCCCTTTGCCTTTTCTTCTTTATGTTCCCCCGATGGTTTTTCCTTTTCTTTTTATTTTACTAATTTTAAAGGGAATAAAATAAATTTCGTTTTGTAAAAGTTTCGATTTTTTCAAAAAAGGGGGGCCCCCTAACTTCTTTTCCACATGGGAAACTAAACTCCTCGCACGGGGGGGGGTTTGTTCATCTTTGCCTAATAAGGGAAAACCCTTTGGGCCTTATTTGTATCCCTTTTCAAAAACTAGCCAAAATTTTTGGGAAATTTTTTTTGGTTTGGAAGGAGGGACGCTGAATGGGAAACCCCTTTTTTTTGGGGAAAGTTGTCATCCCCCCTTTTGTAAAGGGCCGGTTTTTTAAACCCCCAATACAAATTTTTTAATTTTAAACCCTTTTCCCCCACAGTAAAAATAAAGAAATTGTTGTTTTGATTTTCTTCCCACGAGGGGATTTTCACAAATTTTAGAAAATCCCAAAAATTTAACAAAACGGGGCCTAGACATTGTCGTTTTTCAAAAAAATTTTTCCCATTTATTACAAACCCAAAAATGGTAAAACGAGGGGACGGGTTGTGCCCAAAATTTCCAAAGAAACAAAGATTTTCGAAATGGAAAAGCATTAGCTTTCCCCATCAATAGGGGTAAACTGTAAATTTTGTTTCCGGGAAACTTCTGAAAGGTACATTTCTTTTAAATGGGTCAATATATAGAAAACAAAAAAAAAAACGGCTTTCGCTCCCAAAGGAAATATAAAAATGAATTTCTTTTTGGGTAAACCCGTAGGGCCCTCTTTCGAAGAAAATTTTTTTGGGGTGTACGCCTACCGCGAAGTGTTCCCCCAATTTCAACAGGTTTTTTCCATTGAATTCCATCCGCTGAAATATATTCCTTCAGATTCGCTTTTCTGGGTTTTTTGTTGGGGCTTTTAAACCCCGCCCCATGTTATTGTTGTTTCTTTCAATTTTTTGGGAATTTTTTGTTTTTTTTCTGTCCACACCAGGGGGAAAGGGGCTAGGCAACATAACTGCATAGCCCATCCCCCGTTGATTTCTTGGGAAATTGGAAAAAAGGGTTTAAAAAATTTAGGGAAATTTTTTTCTTTTTAAAGGGGCCCTGCCCCCACTGGGGGGATTCGGCGGATTTTTCCCACCGGATTTCCCCACCCCAACCGGGCCCCACCTGCCCCGGGTCAAGGGACCGGGGCGGATTTTTTACCAAGCCCGTTCCCAACCCCGGGGTGGACCGCTGTCTGGGGCCCGGGAACCCGGGTTGGCCGTAAAGGGGAAAACGTTGGGTTGGGCCCGCAGCGGCCCCGCCCGGGGGTTTGGGGCGGGCTTCAGGCATTAGGGGCAGGGGGCCTGTATTGGGGGGCAAAATATCCCGATGGTATTTACCCGAATTTTGGGTAGTGGCACAGGGCCCAAATTTAATGTTGGAAGAAAAAAATAAATAACATAACCTATTCCTTTGGTTTTTTTCCTTCGGGGGTCCCTCAGATTCACTTGGTTTTTTCTAGGAATGAAATCTTTAAACACTGTCAGAAAACAAATCATGTTTCCCGCAATTCGGTTTCCCATTCATTTTTTCCGGGTTTTTAAAGGATTGCCCAAAAAAACCAGAATTCCCGAGGCTTATCCCAAAAAACTTTTCTTTCCCCTTTTTCCCCACCCCAAAATTTCCCTAATTATATTTTTCCCCGGGTGAAAAATAGAAAATTTTAAATGAAAACAAAAGAAATAATAAAATTTTCCACCCCAAAAGTAGGTGGGGTGAAGTTAAGGATAAAAATTTCATAACAATTCATACCTGATGAATCTTCAGGGGCTGTAATTTTCTGGTCTGTTCCTTTGGCCTTCGCTGAATGATAGTAAAGTTATATCCAGAAAATACTGGTTTTCCTTAAGAACCTTTAAAAAAAACCACCCCTTATTGCATAAGAAAAGCCCAATAAAAAGCTTTTTTTCCATTACACTAATACAAGAGGGGAAAACACAAGGGGAAATGTAAAAAGTTTAATGTAAATTTAAATACATTTTATAAAACAGGGTTAAAAAAACAGAGTTAAAAAATTTCACAAACCTTTATAGCAACATTTAGTACAAAAGGACCCCAAAAAAAAAGTAGGGAGGGCAAAATGAATTTCCCCTTTATAATTTTGGTAAATTTAAAAAAAAGCGCAAAATTTTTTACCAAAATTTTTTTTTCCACAAAATCTTTTTTCCCCATCATATTTTAGGGAAAAAAATCCCCGGGGTTTCAAGCCGGGAAATTTTTAAAAAAGTTTGTCACAAAGAGAAAAAAAAAACGAAAGGAGTCAAAATTACTCCCTCGTAGTTCTAGTGTGTTAAAGGGTTACCTATTCGGGTTTAGTAGCGCAGTGCCTAAAATAGCCCATTAATGGCCAGGCATTCTCTCTCTACTATGGCGTAATTTTTCTCGGCCGCCGACAGTTTCCGGCTGAGTACACTACCGGGTGTTCTTCTCCCTCAACCAGCTGTGACGGGACAGGCCCCCTTAACCCACCTCAGAGGCGTCTGCCTGGACCAAAAAATTCCTTTTGGAAGTTTGGGAAAACGAGCACTGGTTCTTGCAGAGTACCTTTTCAGATTTTTAAAAAGTTTAGTTCGGCCTCGGGTTCCACTTGACCATAGTGGACTTGGCCCCTTTTGTTTGTCTGAAAGAGGGGCTGTATGGAGGCAAAGTTGGGCACAAATCCCCTATAGTACCCTGCGATCCCAAGAAAAGCCCTGCCCTGCTTCTTGGAAACCCGGGTTTGGGGGGCCAATTCCTAATTGCTTCAAGTTTGTCCATCTGGGGCTTGATGCCCCCCCCTCCCGATGTCATACCCTAGATAGCGAGCTCCTCTGCCCTATGGCACATTATTAGGGTTGGCAGTTAACCTGCTCCCCTTATGGCATCAAAGACGGCCTGTACTTGGGTAGGTGGGATTCCCAGTCCGTACAAAATACCACCAATCATCCAAATATGCCGACGCATATTTACTATGAGGCTGAAGGATGACATCCATCATCCTCTGGAATGTGGCCGGAGCCCATGTAGGCCAGGGAAGGACAACATAATGAAAGTGTCCATTCTGGGGTGGAAAAAGCAGTTTTCTCCCTAGCTTCCTTTGTGGGGGCACCTGCCAATAGCCCTTGGTCGGGGTTTTAATTTTTAGTAATGTACCTTGCAGGTCCTAGCCGCTCGCCCAAAATCTTCACCCGTGGCATCGGTTGGCATCAAATTTTGATAGCTCTTGGCTTGCGAAAATCATTGCAGAATCGCAAGCCCCCATCAGGTTTCGGTATGAGCCTATAGGGCTCGACCACCCATTTTGGGACCTTTCTATGACCCCAATTTTTTAGCATCTTTTCAACTTCCCAGCAATCGCTTGCCTCGGGGCCCTCAGGCACCCTATACGGCCTCAACGTACCTTCTGGCCAGGTTCTGTGACAATTGTCTGTGAAATGATTCAGTCCTACTGGCAGTTCCGAAAAAAACCTGCTGATTCCTTTGTAGGAATCCCTAGTTTCCTGCCGCTGTGTTCGGACATGACTCAGAGATACGGACCGGTGGTAACTCTCCCTTTGGGGCACCCCTATGCTCTCTGACCGCCACCAGATTTTGACGGTCCTTCCAGGGCTTAAATTAAGTTGACATGGTAAAATTTGATACGGTTTCCTTTTACCGGGCTGGAAGACCTTATAATTACCTCACTGACCCGCTCCGTAATCTCATAGGGGCCCTGCCCCCTTCGCCAGAAATTTGCTTTCGACCGTGGGTACAAGTACTGTACCGGTCGCCTGGCTGAAACACTCTGACCCTTGCCGCCCTGTTGTATACTCTGGCCTGGGTTTCTTGCGCCTGCTGCAGGTTCTCACTTTACTATGGGTAGAACGGCCGCAACCCTGTCCTGCATTTCAGCGATGTGCTCAATGACACTCCGATGCGGGGTATTCTCCTGCTCCCAGGTCTCCTTGGCTATGCCCAGGAGCCCCGTGGATGTCTACCATACAGGAGCTCGAAGGGTGAAAATCCTGGGGGAGGCCTGCGGGACTTCCCTTACCGAGAACATGGGGTTTGGGTAAGAGACGGTCCCAATCTCCCCCATCCTTATTCTACCACCTTCTTGAGCATGCTTTTAGGGTTTTATTAAATTTTTCCCACCAGACCATCGATCTGGGGATGATATACTGAGGTACGGAGATGTGTAATGTTAAGTAGACGGCAGAGTTCCTTGGTCACCTTAGCATGAAGGAGGTGCCCTGGTCTGTTAGTTTTCCCCTTCGGGATACCCGTGGGGTAAACTTTTGGGAAAACAGTTCCTTAGCTATTCCTTTGGAGGAGGTGTTCTAAGGGGAAGGGCCCTCGGGATAGCGAGTGGCGTAGTCGGGGGACCACTAAGATGTGCCGATGTCCTCGGGCTGACTTAGGGAGCGGTCTACCAGGTCCATGCGATCCTCTCAAAGGGGACCTCTATTTTGGCGAGGGAATTAGGGGGCTCCGAAAATGGGGTCTTGGGGCGTTAATTTGACACTCTGGGCAGGACTGGCAGTATTCCTCAATTGCCCTGTAAATTCCTGGCCAGTAAAAATTACGCTCCACTCTCTCCCGGGTCTTCTCCACCCTAAGTGTCCCCCCACACATGGGAGTGGGCTAGCTCCAAAACCTGGCGGACATGTGACCGGGGCACCACCAATGCTCTACCACTTCGGTTGGGGTCTTTTTTTACCCGGTTACAGCACATTTTTGTTGACCACAAAATGAGGGTAAACCAAACTCTCGCCTGGTTCCTGGGGCTTCCATCTATTACCTTCACATTTTTCCAGGTATGCTCCAAGTTTGGGTCCCTCAGCTGCTCCGTGCCAAAGTTCCCCTGGATACTGGCAAGGAGGCAAACTCTAGCTCAGAGGGACTTTCCTCGGGGTCCCCACCCGGACAGAAAGGGAAACCCATCGGGCTCCTCTGGTCCCGGTGAAGACACATTACCCTTTACCAAGGTATGGGGCACACTTTTTATTTCCCCCAAACCCCAGAAAAAGGGGAAATCATAGCCTATGATTATACTGTGGGGTAAGCTCGCAACGACAGCCACCTCACGTGTGGCGGGCCCGCAGGGGGTCTTCAGTCAGTACCCCGGTTGGGTAAATCCGAGTGTCCCCGTTTTACACAGTCACCCTATACGGCATGGCCGGAGTTGGTCTGCGCCCACCAGCCTGGCCTGCACCAGGGTTACCAAACTTCCGGAGTCCATGAGGGCTTGTTACGGTTGTGTCCATTGATTTTAATGGTGCATACCGCCGATTTCCCCCAGTCTCAATGTGCGTGGTGTAAGAAGGCCTTGCATACAATGACGTACGCCTTATACATAGTCCATGGGTTCCCCAAGTAGGACACTGTGCGGCGATGTGTCCGAGTCCATTGCATCGCCAGCAGATGATGGGGCCCCGGGGGTCTGGGCAAGAGCGGTCTCTTTGGGGTTGGAACCTTCCCCCCTTCTTTACCCAGCCGGGGATCCCCCCCCCTCAGGACCGTTAGGTTCCCCTTTTTGGGAAGGGACCCGTCTTACCCCCGCTGACTCCGGTGGATGCAGTCCTTGGGGAACTCCTCGGTGGCACTATTTAAAGCTCCACAATGGAGACAAGTTCGTCCAGGCTTTTGGGGTCCGTTTTACGCAACCCACCGCTGGATCCCTGGGTAGGGCGCGCACGAAGTGGGGCACAGACGACCCGCTCTGTCCCCCGAACAGCTGTAAGACGTCAGGCTTTCAGCCACTTGTGGTGAGGTGGGAGGGTCATACATCTGTGACCGAGCTGGCTTTGCTGGATCGAACTCCCCAGGCGTGAACTCTCTGGGGGCCCCCACCCCCAGAGTAAACCCAGTCGGGCTGGATCTCCCTTTTAGCCGCGTGTAGTCCTTGCCGTCTTCAGCTCTCAGGTCGAAGTAGGCCTTTTGTGGCTCGCCAGTAAGAAAGGGGGCCAGGGGCGTCAGCCCATGGTCCCGGGTAGCTGCTCTCTCTCGGCGATCCTTTTCGAAGGTGCCGAGATACGGCTCCACGTCATCATCTGGGGTCATTTTACGTAGGGAAATTGCAGCACCACTTGACGGGGCATGGAGGGCCCACCTGCAGCCCCCTCTGGTCTTGTAGTCAGGACCTGGAGCTGCTGTGTAGAGCCGGTTTACCTGTTGTTCTTTAAGGGCTGCCTGGTGTGTCTCAATCACAGGGGTTGGTCTCTGCTTGAGCCCCCACGGTCTCCTGGTGGGCCTTCTGTTGGCTTGCGCCATTAGCTGGAGGTTGGTGTTTGCCTGTATTAACTGCTTCACCAGTCATCCCTTTTGGGTGTCTCCGCTGGTTGCACTGTTGCCGCTTTAACCCACTACATTTATTGAAACCCCTTTTCGCTGCCTGTCTCTTTAAGAGAAGCGTCTCCCTTTTAAAAAGCCCATAGCATCCCACCATGTGTGAGCTTGCACAGCTCTGGGATCACCGCATGAGTCTTTCAGGCATGAGACAGAGGCAGAAGTCAGGTACAAAGGCTGCTTGGCTCCCTGGGTTTATTTAAACAGCAGAACAAAACCGATGGCAAAATGCACAGCAAACACAAACAAAAGACTTGCTCGTCTGAGCGCTTACTAACAGAGGTGTAGTTGCCTCACTATCACCTTGATGGTCCCACACTGGCTTTTCCCGTGTGAACCCCCTCAGCCCAGAAGGTAGACTGGAGGTACAGCCGACGCCCAGTCAGCTACCTGCTGACCTTTTATGCAGCCACGAAATCCTGGCGTGGAGCCATGGGAGTAAGCAAACCCCCCCTGCTCTTTGCTTATCCCAATGAAAGGCCAACCGGGAATGGCTGGTTAGCCGTTAAATAACGGATTAAACATAGGTCGACAGTTTGTACTGTCGACTTCTATTTTTCAACGGCCTTTCACTCCACCAAGGCTGCTTATCTTGGTGGCATGCGTCCTGGACCCAGACATATGTCCGAACCTGGCTGGGATATATACTCCCCTTTTAGACCTTCCCAGCTGCGGCCTTACACTATATAAGATTATCTGTTTCACTGTAATGGGCCATGATGAAGGGGTGCCCCCCAAAACACGTCCCCATTTGTACATACCTGGCTTGTTGTCTTTTTTTAATGGATCTGGTAAATAAAGTTAATTTTTTTTTTTACCTTGGCCTTGGATTGCGGGGACACTACCCCTTTATTTTGCTGTGTTCGTTCTCCTTGCCGGAGGGCCGTGCAGTCCACATTTGAGCGGTGAGCGAATTTTTGTTTTGTTTTTATATTGCTGTTGGCTTGTTTGTGCCCCTGCTCTGGTAGGTAAGTTATAAAGGTTTCCGCATTTAACCCTATTGGCATTGGGGATTGATCTATACGGAATCATGGGACCACAAACAGGGCCCTCTTATCAAATTTATCTAGCAAAAAAAAGCGCACGGTTTTTGAAGTTGGTTTCACTGACAACAACATCAGGTTTTGCTTTTTACTTCTAAAAAAGCGGGAAAAAAAAGCTAAATCCGGATTGAAGGTTTGGTGGGACCTGACTTTTTGAATAAATATTTGCAGAAAACAGTGATACCTTTGTGGGCTGGGTTAAGAAGTTTCCCACCACCGCCTATTCGGAAGTTTTTTGCTGAAGGGAATAGATATTAGTAACGCTCCAACCATTTAAAGCAATCTTGTAAAACATGAAGAAAACAAAATGGAAACTTTGGCGAGCGAGATTGCAACGATCGGTCCAGTCAAATGATTTTAAATTTCTACCCCATATTTTAAAGAATTTGTCATTTTCAAAGTACCTTGCGAATATGGGTCTGATAATGGAACAAAAAAAAAAAAGTTCCAAAGGGACATTGGGTTTCGAAATGATGGGTTTTTATAGCGGGTCCATAAGCGTTTTTCTTCTGTTTTTTCTAAGTCCATCAGGGAAATAAGGTCGTAATCTAGGAGGTATACAAGGAAAAAAAAAGAAGTCGTTTTGTCTGATTTCGACGGGGGTGAGAACCCGATGTGGTGCTAGCCCTGCTTCGAAGACATAAGTCTCACATGGTTCTTTGTCTATTTCTGGCCAAAAAACGACCAACAGGAGAGGTGGCAGGAAGCACACCAGGCGATGTAAGGAAAAAGACAAGGGAAACCAAAGTTTTATCAGGACTTTTGACTTATTTAACCCGGTGGATGTAACCTACACCGGTTCAACAAAGGTTCTCAAACGGGGATAAAATTTTGCGTTTTAACACCCTTTTCACTTATTTTCTGCGTTGGGAGTATAATAAAAAAGTAAGGGATCTCATGTTAGAAGACATTTTTTGAAACTGATGACGTGAGCTTTTACAGGTTGTTTATACAAAGTTTAATGAGTTTTTGGGGTAGGAAAATTTTTTTGGGAAAAAAATTCTTTGCTTTTTTTTACAGCAGTTGGCGTTTTGATGGCAATAGATTGATATATTAGAGTCTTCCTTTTCTATTCAAAGGTAAAATTTACAATATTATCCTTTTTGTCACGCAGGACTGTATGAATGTATTTCAGCCTTGGTGTTACAAAAAATAACTGCATTGCGCATCACCATCCTTCCAATTTTGCTAAAGGATAGAAAAGCTCTGTTTGAGCTTCAGTTTTTTTTTTGCTTTTTTACAAACCCGCAGATAAAGGGGGGTCCATTGTGGTCATGCCCAAAAATCTATTCTTAAACAGATGATACTTTGCTCTCAGCACCCAAAACCTACGGTGTTATGCATAACCCAATTCTTTTTTTTCAGCAACTCTGCATTCTTTCTCAGGGGAAAGGGCAAGCCTTGGGTTTAATTTCCCCCAATATAGTCGAAAGTCTGTATGTTACGACCCTATTGTTCAATCATTTACGGGTTTCCCAAGGTGCACAAGAAATTAGATCCACCGCCTATGAGACCCATCGTCTCCGGCATTGGATCTCTTCTTGAACCACTTTGTGAATGGCTGGATTCTCATCTACAGCCTCTAGTGCGCCGCATTCCCGGTTACCTTAAAGATACTGGGGATGTTCTGCAAAATATGGAGAATATCATTTGGCAGTCCCAGTTTTCCTGGGAATCGTGTGATGTGGAATCTTTGTACACTTCCATACCACTGGACGTCGCTCTTTTGGCTCTCCAATTCCATTTTGTTGAGTATAGAAATTTTTTCTGATTTACAACAATTTTTGTTGATGACTGTTACTTTTCTCATGACGCACAATTTTTTTCTGTTTGACAACACATATTATTTACAATTGTGTGGTGTTTCCATGGGTGCCAAAGTTTCTCTTTCTTTAGCTAATTTAGTCATGGCTTGGTTTGAGTATATGTATATTTTTTCAGATACTAATCCGTTTATATCAGACGTCCAGTGGTATGGAAGGTACATAGATGACATGTTGTTTGTATGGCAGGGGTCATCGGATAGAGCTATTTCCTTTGTTGACTTTCTCAACAATAATCCTTTGAATTTAAAATTCACGACTGATTCACATTATTCTGTCATTTCCTTTTTAGACTTGGTATTAGAGGGGTCCTGGGGTACAGGTTCAGACTCAAAATTTTCGTAAATCCATCAGTGGCAATACGATACTACATTATCGGAGCCATCACCCCAAACATACTTGCCTATCTATCCTGATTGGTGAATTGACACGTGCCAAACGCAATTGCTCCTCTCATGAGAGTTTTTTGGCTGAGTCAGAAAAAATTAGTCAACTTTTTGCTTGCCCGCGGATATCTCGTTGGGTTATTAACCGTGCTCAGAAAGTTGTTAACAAAAAAGATCGTCACCTTTTATTGCATTCACAACAAAGTAACCCGGTGTTCGTCTCTAACAAACACCGGATTCCGACTTTGGCCGTAGAATATAATGTTTGCTTCCCAGAAATTCAGAAGATTGTACGAAACTATCTACCGGTACTATATGAGGATGACATGTTAAAGCATATCTTATCTCAGGGTTTGCAGAATAGTTGCTAAAAAATTACGTACGATTTGGGGACTTCATTAGTCCCAATCTGTTTTGTTCTGCGCCACGTCAGATGGCAACTGGCTGAGACAAAAAGGCTATTACAAGTGTGGTGCATAAACCCCTGTAAAACATGCATGTTTTCCAAGGTTACAAAAGATTTTGGACTGCAGGGACACAGTTTAAGATTTAAACAATTCTTGAACTGTAATTCAGTTTTTGTAGTGTATATTATTGAATGCACCCATTGTCATTTTACTATGTAGGGCAACCACCGGAAATTCAAGATACGGGTGTGTGAACATCTTAACTCATTCATAATCCAGGCACTCGCAATATTTCAAATGCTGCCGGGCACTTTATCAATACACATCATTCTAATACTAAATACTTCAGGGCATTTGCTATAGAAAAATGTGTCAACAAAAAAACGTGGAGGAGATCTTACTTATCAATACGCAATCGTTTAGGCTTTTTGGATAGTGACCTTTTAAAAACTCTCTCGCCCAAAGGGTTAAATATCCGTAATGAAATATTGTATCATTATTTAATGGCAGTTATTTTCTGCTCGCTCTTATATCAATCAGCAGTTGTTTTTTGTTTCTTTGCTGTTTCTTGTTGTTGGTTTTTTCGTGTATCCCTTTTTTTAGGTAATGTTTTTATATTTCAGATGTACAGTTTGATGTGTTTTTGCTGTATTTTTGGGGTATGCTGCCGCTCTCAGGTCCCGTGCCGGCCGGAGCCCCTGTTCATTTCCCCGGGGTTGGGGGACCCGTGCGTCGCGCATCGCGGGGAGGCGCGATGTGCGGACTGTGCGCAGGCCCCGGCGTCAGGGCTCGTTGTCGGCGCGCCATTGTGGTTGGCTGCTATCATGGCGGCGTGATGCCCTACACAGGTGAGTGCTTTGCTTTAATCTTATTCCTTTTTAAAGATCTATTGTTTTCCTTAATGGGCCTGTTTGAAGGGGGAAACCCCCCAAAGCGTCCCATTTGTCTTTACCTGGCTTGCTTGTTTTTCTTTTAATGGTTTGGGTAAAAAAAGTCAAAAATTTATTTTTTTCCCGGGCCATTGGATTGCGGACACAATTTTTTTTTTTGCTTTTTTGTTACCCCCTTCCGGGAGGGCCGTGCGTCCAATTTGATGGTGGTGAATTTTTTTTTGTCGTTTTTATGGGGACCACCCATTGAGCCACTTTTTTCTCCCGGCCCCCGGTGGTGACGCTGCATGTGTTACGGGGCCCGGGGCCAACTTTTAGCTCACGGGCCCACGCTTCATTTTCTGCCCAAGATTCTACTTTTACCTTTCGGCTCCTCCGGTGTTTGCAAAAAACTGCCCACCCGAGTACTTATTTTACCCCCAACGCCCGCACTGAGCCCCTGTGCGTTTCTTGGCCCTGAGAAGGGGGTTTTTTCTACCCGTGGGTTTGGCTCCCGACCCCGCATGCTGTACACGCTGACTCACGGACACATACTGACTTGCGGCTGCGCCCTGCCGACCGGGGAAGCTGACACCTTTCTCCCGACGTGTGAAACCCCTTTTTTCCCGGCTCCCAAATGGGTCGGGTAAACACATCGATTTTGTTGGATCTTCACTGTGCCCTCATCAAAGGTCTTGGGGCAAGGTTGTCCCCCACAAATGACCCCCCATGCCCCTCTCCAAATCCTTTTTTGCTGCCATGCAAGAGCGGGGAATTTTCCCCTTTTTTTTCGCTGCCAAGTAGCGTGACGTCCCAAATGTTATCCTCGTGTTTTTGGCCTGAGCCAAGACCCCATAGTAGATCTCTGGCTGAGGGAAACCCCGGGACAGAGGCGGGTTGAGGCAGGTGGAGCATGAGTGTTCCCGGGCCATGCCAACTAAGGGTTGTGTCTGACTCCCACCGACTCTTGGCTGGGTTGTCAGATGTCATCTGGGAGGAAGTGGATGACCTAGTCAACCAATCAAGAACCCTTGGGTTGGTGGTCAACACACGGCCGCTAGATGACACAGGCAGTTCTGGCCTCACCGAGTCACCCCTGCTGCGATGTCCCCTTACTGTGCTGCGACCTATGCCTGCTCCAAGAATGTTTGTGTGACTGCCACTCGCATGTGAAGAGCCTGCCACCTCTCTTTCTGATATACTGTTTGTTCAAAAATTTACAGACTCTGTTTAATGAAGATATCTGTATATGATAATACAAACCCTGTATTTGACTGCAAATGAACCCACTAACAGGCTTTGGGGGAAAACCCCCTTTGGGTATAAATTTGCGCTACAGAAAATCACCAGGAAAAAATTAACTGGTTTTGTGGCGTGTTAAAACGTCTTGTATTTTACTGAATAAGAAAGCACAAACAGGCTTAAATTACCCTTGGAATAATTATGCTACGAAATCATCGGGAAAAATTTTCCCTCGTCTTGCTGTTTAAAAACACCATTTTTTTTTACTGACTACAAAAGTACAAACACGCTTAATTAACACTTGGATATAAATTGCACTACAGAAATCAGCAGCAAAAAATTAACTGGTATGCGGCTTGTAAAAACGTTTCTTTTACTGACTACATGTCACGAGTGTGGCGGTGGATCCACTAGACCACCGCAAGCGCTGGTGTAAGCCTCGCCAGGGAGCGGAGTCTAAGTAGGTCCCGGTTTTCACCAGAGCCCGCCGCAAAGCGGGATGGACTTGCTGCGGCGGGAGTCTACCAGATCGCTACCCCTGACTTGACTTGCTTGCGGTGGCAGTCGAGGTTAAGCGTGGTACAAAATCTTAAGGCAGGCTCGTAGTTGGGGACAGGCGGTAAGGTCAGGACAGGCGGCAGAGGTTCGTGGTCGAAGGACCTAGGCGACAATGTTCGGTACACGGTAATCAGGACAAGACTAGAATAGACGCTTTCTCTGTAGGCAACAGGCACTAAAGATCCAGCAGGGACATGCTGGAGGCGTTACCAATATATAGGGTTAGCGCCCGGCAATCAACCAATTACTGGCGCGCTGGCCCTTTAAACTTGAAAGAACTGGCGCGCGTGCACCCTAAGAAACGGGGATGCGCACGCCAGCCAGCAGGAGACCGCGGGGAAGCAGGAGCGGCCGGGTAAGTGTATCGGCGCGGTGGAACGAGTGTGCCCGCAGCCCAACACGCGAGCCGCGGCACCACTCGTCCCCAAGCCAAGGGACACAGCAGGAACACGAGAGCGCCCGCAGCCTGACCCATGGGCTGCGGGACTGCTCGTTACAGTACCCCCCCTCCCCCTTAGGCCTCCCCCTCCTCCTTGATTGGAGAAATTTCAGCACCAGGTCACGGTCCGAAATGTTCTCCTCCGGCTCCCACGATCTCTCCTCCGGATCGAATTCCTTCCAGTCGATGAGAAAATGTCGTCTCCCCCTGACAGACTTCATGGCCAGGATTTCCTTCACAGCGAACACGTTTGAGGCTTCAGCTGCAGGTGAAGAGGGGACGACTTTTCGAGAGAAGCGGTTCAGCACCAAGGGTTTCAGCAGGGAGACATGGAAGGAATCGGGATCCGCATGGTGGGTGAAAGCCGGAGCTTATAGGCCACTGGGTTAATGCGCTCCAGGACCTCAAATGGCCCCAGGAACCGAGGACCGAGCTTGTAGCTGGGTATCTTAAACCGGATGTATTTGGCAGACAGCCACACCTTGTCACCCGGACCAAAGGTCGGCACTGGTCTCCTCTTCTGGTCCGCCTGGGTCTTCATGCGGACCGCTGCTCGCTGTAGGGACTGACGAGTCTGTTCCCAGATAGTTTTCATATCCAGAACTAGGGACTCCACTGTGGGAACCTCGGAGGATGAGGCCAAAGGGAGTGGTGGGCGGGGATGCTGTCCGTAGACCACATAGAAGGGGGAAGCAACAGCAGATTCTGAATCCAAGGAGTTGTATGAAAACTCTGCCCAGGGCAGTAAGCTGGACCAATCATCCTGAAGGGCCGAGACAAAGTGGCGTAAATAACTGCCCAGGACTTGGTTAACTCTCTCCATCTGACCGTTCGACTGTGGGTGATATGCTGAGGCGAAGTCCAACTTCACATGTAGTCGGTAGCAGAGTGCTCGCCAGAACCTGGAAACAAACTGGACCCCCGGTCCGAGACGATGTGTTGTGGCAGTCCGTGCAGATGGAAAATGTGCTCAAGGAAGAGGTTGGCGAGACGAGGAGCAGATGGTAGCCCGAGCAACGGAACAAAGTGCGACATTTTTGAAAAGTGATCCGTGACCATCCAAATACTAGTATTGCCGGAAGAGGAAGGGAGGTCGGTGATGAAGTCCATTGCCACATGTCTCCACGGGGAACTGGGAGTAGGCAAGGGTTGCAGTAAACCAACCGGACTGTGGCGAGGAGTCTTGTTGCGGGCACAAGTGGCGCAGGCTTCCACAAACTCTCATGTCATTGGCACGGTCTGGCCACCAGTAGAAGCGCGAGATCAGCTGATACGACCTCGGGACACCGGGATGCCCTGCCGCCAACGAGCAATGTCCCCATCTTAGGACTCATTTCCTGAAGGGCCGGGCGTACATACGTCTTGCCCGGAGGAATCCGTTGGAGGCGCACGGGAGCCGCGTGGACCCAACGTTCCGGGCGCATAATGTGCTGTGGCCCAGGTTCCTCCCCAATGACGTCCGATGCGCGGGAGAGACCCATGGGCCCTTGACGTTCCTCTCCGCCGGGCAGAATTGAATCCGGAAGTCAAACTGAGAGAAGAAGAGGGACCACCGGGCTTGACGGGGGTTAAGGCACTGAGCTGACTGGAGATACTGGAGGTTCTTGTGGCCGGTGTCACATCACATGGATGACGTGTTCCCTTCAAGAGATGACGCCATTCCTCCAGGGCCATCTTGATGGCAAGCACCTCCCGAGCCCCGATGGCATAATTCTTCTCGGCTGGCGAAAAAGTCTTGGAGAAGAACCTACAAGTGAGTGTCTTCCCCTTAGGCCCCTTCTGAGTGAGGACTGCCCCTGCACCCACGGAAAAAGCATCCACCTCCAACGCAAAAGGCTTCTCGGAATCCGGGCAAGACAGGATGGGAGCAGAGGAGAAGGCTGTCTTTAACTCGGAAAGAGCTCTCTCCACTGCTGGCGACCAACATCTCAGATTGGCCTTCTTCTTAGTCAGGGCCACGATGGGAGCCACCAATGTAGACAAGTGGGAGATAAATTGCCGGTAATATTTGGCGAATCCCAGACAGTCCAACTGGTCGCGGCCACTGCAAAACCTCCGACAATTTCTTAGGTTCAATTTGCAACCCCTTGTCGTAGACGATATACACAAGGAAGGGCAAACTGGTCCGGTGGAACAAACATTTCTCCAGTTTAGCATACAGGTGATTGTTGCGCAGGTGTCGCAACACTTGGCGCACCTGAATACGATGGGTCGGTAGATCAGGAGAAAAGATCAGGATATCGTCCAGGTACACGATGACACAAGTGTAAAGAACATCCCTGAAGATATCATTGACGAACTCCTGAAAGACCGCAGGAGCATTACAAAGACCAAACGGCATTACTAGGTATTGAAAATGCCCATCCCGGGTGTTGAAGGCCGTCTTACACTCATCCCCTTTTCGAATCCTGATGAGGTTGTAAGCCCCGCGCAGCTCCAGCTTAGTAAACACCTTGGCTCCCCGGAGCCGGTCAAAGAGTTCCGAGATCAACGTTAGAGGATA
Organism: Phyllomedusa bahiana; assembly: GCA_025379985.1. Classification (NCBI taxonomy): domain Eukaryota; kingdom Metazoa; phylum Chordata; class Amphibia; order Anura; family Hylidae; genus Phyllomedusa; species Phyllomedusa bahiana. The sequence continues at coordinate 113,185 of JAODAL010000662.1, forward strand.
CCGGTTCTTTACTGTAATTTTATTGAGCCCCTGGTAGTCGATGCAAGGACGCAAAGAACCGTCCTTCTTCTGCATGAAGAAAAATCCTGATCCGGCCGGTGAGGAGGACTTGTGAATGAAGCCCTTCTGTAAGTTCTCTCGGATGTAGGCCGACATGGCCTGGGTCTCGGGCACAGACAGGGGGTAGACCCTGCCCTGGGGAGGACTAGTCCGAGGCAGGAGATCAATGGGACAATCATAAGGGCGATGAGGCGGAAGAGACAGCCTGCTTCTCGGAAAACACATCCGCAAAGTCCTGGTAATGGCTCCGAAGGAGTTGGCGAAGCGGTGGGGCGCACCGGGCGTGGTGCAGCCAAACAGAGATTCTGACAGTCCAGACCCCAACGAAGGACTTCGCCCGTTCTCCAGTCCAGCGTAGGAGCATGACGTTGCAGCCACGGAAGCCCCAGAAGAATCGTTGAGGAAGAATGAGGCAGCACATAGAATGAGATCTCCTCCTTATGTAGGACCCCTACATAAATGGTTACCGATTCGGTCTTATACTGGATGGAATCGCTTAAGAGCTCCCCGCTGACTGAGGAGATCACCAGCGGCCTCTCTAGGCGAACCACCGGGAGGCGGTAACGAGATACCAGGGAGGAGTGAATGAAGTTCCCGGCTGATTCAGAATCACGGAAGGCAGGAACCTGAACCACAAATCCCGAACTGGTGGGGAGAACCGTTTCAGGCAAAACCGTTAATTTTATGGAAGAGGAGGAATTTTCTCCCACGTTCCCTAGGTGCGGGCGTTTCCTGGATGCTGGGGTCGTAGAGGACAGTCCCGACGGTAATGATTCGGGCTGGCACAGAAGACCCTTCTTAAATGTAGCGTAAAGGGCGTCGTTGTTCCAAGACAGCTCCGAAGCCAGGATACGTAACTAGACCGTGTTGTCACCAACTGAGGTGGCAGGACAGGCGGCAAAGGTTAGTGGTCGTGGGATGTAGGCGAGAAGGTTCGGTACACGATAATCAGGACAACACTAGAATAGACGCTTTCTCTGTAGGCAACAGGCACTTAAGATCCAGCGGGGATGTGCTGGAGACGTTACCAATATATAGGGTCAGCGACTGGCAATTTAACAATTCCGGCGCGCTGGCCTTTTAAATTTGAAAGAACTGTCCGCGCGCGCCCTAAAGAGCGGGGACGCGCCCGCCAGCCGGCAGGAAACAGCGGGGAAGCAGGAGCGCGGCCGGGTAAGTATATCGGCGCGGGGGAACGAGTGTGCCTGCGGCCCGACACGCGGGCCGCGGCGCCACTCGTCCCCGAGCCAGGGGACACAGCAGGAACACGAGAGCGCCCACAGCCTGACCCATGGGCTGCGAGACCGCTCATTACACTACAAAAGCACAAACACGCTTAATTAACCCTTGGATATAAATTGTGCTACAGAAATCATTAGGAAAAATTTCCTCGTCTTTGGCGTTTAAAAACACCGTTTATTTTACTGACTACAAAAGCACAAACATGCTTAATTAACCCTTGGATTTAAATTGCGCTACAGAAATCAGCAGCAAAAAATTAACTGGTATGTGGCTTGTAAAAACGCCATTTCTTTTACTGACTACAAAAGCACAAACAGGCTTAGACAACCCTTGGATATTCGTGCTCCAGAACTGACCAGATGGCATTAAAATGTATATGGAGCAGAATTGGACCCACACTGGACTTCAATTACAATACCCCACAAACTGAATCAAAATTATAACGGAAGAGGAGCAGTCTATGACAAAAGCAGTGACACCCCCAAAAAATCGCTGTTAAAATTTTTTTTATTTTCTGTGAGATCTATGCAGCAGCTGCAGCATGGCACAACAAGAGGTGTGTGAGCAGCCAGCGTTGCGTCTGGACTTATATAGTGCGGTGATATCACAGAATCCCGACGGTCTCTGATTGGCTTCATCTCTGCACATGTCATTGATGGTCCTTCTTTCTTCCTCCAAGACTTCTCTGCCCCGTGTCACGCCATGTGCTTGCGGCCATTTTATCAATTAAAAACATGCTTCATTCCCGTGAATTACTCCAAACTTCTATTTCGTGCAGAATCGAAGTTTTCCTGAAATTCTAAACGAATTCCACTTCGTTTGAATCGATTCACCCATCTCTAATGTCCATCATAATATGGCTGCCTTTTATAATAAACATGATTGTCATGTGTGATCAAGCACTTCAGTTACTTGTTGAGCCATTAGTATAATGTTGTACCATGATAGCCATGGAAAGTAGTAGAAGAGTGAAGAAACCAGGCGATACCTTTTAGAGGCTTACTGAGTATATATGATGGCAAGCTTTCGACAGAACTAGCTCTCTTCTTCAGACATGATGTTATACAAGAAACTGAAAATTCACAGAATTTTTATACACAAAAGACATGGATCTTCAAACGAACTTAGAATCTTTAAAAATAACAAAATGCAATATAAATAGAGCAGTTATTTACAACAGTTCAAGAACTAAACAATCTGGAAACTTGAGAGGCATGACAGAGGGATCAGTAATTCTATCTCTGGCATGAATATTAAGTCCAAATTGCAGAGTTTGAAATTTTTGTATTAGTTTGTATTCCCGTTCCTTTCTCTCCCTCTGTGTCTTAAAGTGGTCTTCTCTGGAGAAATGTGAGGCCACTGGGAGATCTGTTCTGCTGTTGTTAATAGTGAATCTGTGGTGGGACATTGCACACACATAATGAGATACACCACATTGGAAGACCTGCAGGAAAATATCTCCCTAATTCTGTGAACCTGTTGTTACTGTGGGACAGGTACATTGTCAGCGGTGTGAATGTGCCTGCAGGTCTTGCACCTGTTTTGCAGGCAGGGTGAGGTGCCATTTTTAGTTGGGGCCTTTAGGGTGCTCTGGACAATAATACATCACAGGTTTGGTGGTTGCTGAAAGGAAAGGAGAGGGGGACTGGGAATATATCTTTGAGTCTGTTGTCCCTATGTAGCACAGGTTGGAGTTCCTTGGCAATCGTTCGTAGGATCTCAAGCTGTGGGTTGTAGTTGACAACTAGGAGCACTCAGGCTTCATTCTGGGTCTATTTATTTATGAGCAGACTGTCTCTGATAATGGCTGCTGCTTTGTTTATCTGGTTGTGCATCATTTTTGGTTTGTATCCCAATTGGAGAAATTTTGTCCTCAAATCCAGGAGGTGCTTGTCCAGGTCTGCTTTGTCAGAGCAAATATGATTATATCGTATAGCCTGGCTGTATATAATAGATTGCTTTGTGTGTTGGGGGTGGAAGCTGTCATTTCTCAGGTAGGCTGTTCTGTCTGTTGGTTTGTGGCATATTGATGTGAGTAGCCGGTGGTCTTCAGTGTATATTGTGGTATCCAGAAAGTGGATTTTGCACTCTGAATATCTAAGCGTAAGATTGATGGTGGGGTGAAAGTCATTGAAATCATTATGGAATATTACATATTGTTATTTTTAAAGATTTTAAGTTCGTTTGAAGATCCATGTCTTTTGTGTTTAAAATGTCTGTGAATTTTCAGTTTCTTGTATAACATCATGTCTGAAGAAGAGAGCTAGTACTCTCGAAAGCTCACCATCAAATATACTCAGTTAACCTCAAAAAGGTATTGCCTGATTTATTCACTCTTCTTGTTGAGCCATGTCAGTTATGTTCATATAATAAATCTCAATATCTCTACTAGTAATTCTTGCATATGTTGTTTACACTATTGAAGTAATTCTCTTTGCAGAGACTTTATGCAACATGTATTTAACATTAGGAGTTCACTGGTCTACTAAATGTTATCTGAGGTGCAGATCGACTGATATCAATATTGACTTGGTGTGGTGCCAGTGAATGGGAAGGAGAGAGCGAACAACTGTTAAACAATGATGTAATGCTTATTCTGTAAATCAGTAAAGTCTGGAAGAATTGTGGACAGTGATGTAGTTAAAGGCTTGTGGGCCCTGTTGCAAAGCTTCAGTTCGGGCCCCTTTACGCCCGGACAATAGATGTGGATCAGTACTTTCAACAACAGGTTCCCTACTTGATATGCCGGGTGTCTGTGGTAAAGTGCTGCAGAAAATTATTTTTACTTAAAGAGATTGTCCAATAAAAGAAAATTTCATTTGAATTGAGGCCAGGCATTGTTTTTATTTTTCCAAGTTATAGCATCTGCCCCCTTCCCCACCTTCCCCCGTTGTGGAGTGAACAGGGAAAAAAAAAATGCAACTTTAGTTTTTTGTTGGAGTTTACACTGACCAGTTTAATTAACATGTTATCTGTATTCTGCTGGTCAGTACGTATACAAGGACCAAAAATACGACCACATTATCTTTGCACTAACACCATCATAATGTTACAGAGCAAACCAGTATACCAAGACCAATATTACCAATAACAACAATATACAAGGACCAAATAATACCCCACATATTTTCATATAGTAACTAATACCCATCATACTGTTACTGACCAAATCAATATATCAAGACCAACAATATACAAGGACCGAATAATACCGCCACATCCTGACCACATATCACTACCATAAAGAGACTGAGTAAAACCATTGCACTGTTACAGAATATAAACCATTACACTAAGACCACTACTCCCGCCATAAAGTAACCATTTAGTGGTAAATATCAGTTGCACGCAGGTTCTGCAGATATATAAGTAATTACAGTGCAGTAACATACAGGGAATCACAGGTGATTCTTCTCGTGGCACAATGTATATATTTTAGACAGCCCATATCCCATTTGTCCAAGAAAATACACCATTCAATGCAAAAGATCGCCATGTGAGAGAGCCTTCTCTCACCCCCAAAGTTCCAAAAAAAATTCGCAAAAGGGTGTCAGCATAGGTTTTCCCTTTTTTTAAAAGGGTAAAAATCCCGTACAATAATGCAACGTTTCAACTCACAAAATGGAGTCTTTAAAAAAGCATAAAAAAGTCCCAAAAATCCCTATATATACAAAAAAGGGGGGTTCCCCAATTATTAACTAACCAAGTTGTTACAATTTAAATAAATATACCTCCACAAACATTTTTTTAACAAATTAAACAATTTAAATTTCCCCCTTCATCCAAAAGTATTAAGCAAAAAAGATTCTATAGGACAAACAGTTTGACGGGATCATTCTGCATCCCATTCATGTTTTCCCCTAACCCATTGACCCAAAACAATATGAACCAATCATATTGTTGAAACGTATATCAATTTAACAATGAAACATGTGAGGGAATTAAAGGGTAAGAGTGATAGCCAGAAATTAATTCACTTTGAAAAAGGAAAAAGTTCGGAGATTTGATGAATACCAAAATTTTGTGTTTAAAAAACCCAGCGGACAAGGGGCGAGCGGTCGTGGTAATGGACAAGGAACAATATGAAAAGGAGATACTTCGTCAATTGAGTGACAAGGAGATATACGCTGTGTTGGACAAGGATCCCAAATTTGATATTATGTAGAACAGATACTGCAAATTTAAAAACAAAAAAAGCGGGGAGAGAACGCCCCTCTGCGGGTAAAATTTTTATTTTAAAAAAAGGTATTTAAAACCCCTCATGTTTGAATTGTGCGGAAAGGGCACAACTCTTTAAATCGCTTAAATGCAAGTATAGTCCCGGGATCGGGTCGACCCGGTCTTTCCATGTAACGGGGAACCTCCACAGGATTTCACGGTGGTTCCTGGAAAGGAATAGTGTTTTTAAGTAAGATAGGGATTTCTTTGAAAACACCAAATTCGATATTATGAGGGAGATTAATGTCATTGCAGACAGAGCAATCTGCGAGAAAATTATTGATGAAAAATTGGGTAACTTTTTGAAAATTTCTTCACCAGTTACCCCTGTACTATATATTCTCCCAAAAATACACATAGATTTGGCCAATCCCCCTGGGAGGCCCCTTTGTTCAGGGGGACTGTTTTCAGTAAATAGATATTTCCCTTGATAAGGTTTTACGCTCATTTGCCACGGCTGCTCCCTCCTACGTCTGAGATACCTCTGATTTTTTATTGAAACTTCGGGAGGTTACTTTACCAAAAGAGTTTTTTCTTGTCTCATTCGATGTAGTTTCATTGTATACATCTATTGGACATACACAGTGATTGGAGTCAGTCACTGTGGCGCTTGCTGTCGCAGGGTGCGATCCGAAATATGCAAATTTTGTCCTCACTCTTCTAGAGATTGTCCTCAGGAGGAATTATTTCCTCTTTGGGGACAAGTTGTATCTCCAGCAGAGAGGCACAGCCATGGGGTCCAATGTGGCCCAACATATGCTAATATCTTCATGCGGTGTAGAGGGCGATGTGTTATAAAAACCATGATCCTGTACTGGTGGCGCTCATTGCGACAATTTTTTTTTTTGGCAGGTTTCCCCGTTGTTTTGAGGAATTCCATCGTTATCTAAATGGATGTGTTACGGGTTTACAATTCACCAAAGAAGTCTCTGGTGAATCTCTACAGTTCTTGGATACGTTAGTCTATGTACAGGATGGACGTATTGAAACGGATTTGTTTGTAAAACCTACAGATCGTAATAATTTGTTAGAATGTAACAGTTTCCATCCAAAACATATCATAGATACACTTCCATGGAGCCAATTACTAAGGGTGAGAAGGGTAGTATACGAGGATAGTAGGCTGGATACTCAGGTTGAAGAAATGTGCAATAGATTTATCCATCGAGGATACCCAAAAATGCTATTGAAGTGACACTGCTCATGCTTAAGAGATGTAAAGAGAGAGGATACATTGATTAACAAAAGGAAGGATAAAATGAATATAATTCCTTTTGTAACAACGTATAATAGCCTAGGTGGTGAAATATCGAAATGTATCAAAAAAGAATGGGGCCTCTTACACAAGGGACTACCAAATATTCCTGAATTTCTAGTACCCCCTATGATGTCCTACCGTAGATCAAAAAACCTACGAGATAGGCTAGTACGTTCTGATTGTTTTGATGATAAAGGCAAAAAACAAATGTTTCTAGCACCTCAAAAGAGGGGCAATTTCCCCTGTCTGAATTGTTCTAATTGTAGTAATCTTTTACGTGGAGATTCATTTCCACATCCCTATACGGGTAAACAGATTAAGATCAAAGGGAGATACACTTGCCGTTCGTCATATGTTATATATATGATTTCCTGTCCCTGCAGTTTAATCTATGTGGGAGAAACCACGATGCAAGTAAGGGAAAGGATTAATAAACACAAAAGTACAATCAGACGTCAAATGATAGAATTACCTGTGGCTAAGCACTTTGTGGAGAAAGGACATTCCATCTCCCATCTACGTTTTAGGGTTATTGATCACGTGGCTCCACTTAGGAGAGGAGGAGATCGGGAGAAATTGATGAGAAGAAAGGAGTTGAAGTGGATACACGATCTTCAGTCATTACAACCGTATGGGTTGAATATTGAATTTAATTTAGGGACGTTATAAGCTCTGTGTCCCTCTTTGGTATTAGTAGTGCTTTATGATTTTAATTGTTTTTAGATTTTTTTATACCAACAAAATTATGTTTTATCTTTTGTAGATCGGACAATTGAGCGGGATCATCGTGCTGCGGAAAATTTATATAATATGTAATATAAATGTCACTCTTTATTTTGGTTTCAAATTTTCTTTATTTTTTATGATGTTGACGTTTATTATTGAAAATTGCTAAAAGTTTTAAATTTTAAAATGTTTAGAATAAATTTTGGGGAGTTTAAAATTAAAAACCCCTTTTTTAAAATTTTTTGAGGGGTTATCCTTGAAATTAAGTTTATAGAATTCAAAGATGGTTATGTTAAAATTCGGATGGGAAAAAGGTGGAAAGGGGAAAAAGGCCCCAAAATTCCGTTGAATACATTTCCTGCACAACTATGGGCATGGAGCATGCGCCGTGACAAGCGGAGTTGAACTCGTCAGTTGACATGCGCCGGAATTTCGCAGCTGCGCAAGGGAATCAGGGAAGACGCTTAATGGGATGCAGGGAATACCCCGGCTCCTCTTGTTTGTCCTATAAAATCTTTTTTTTTTAATACTTTTTAAAAAGATTGGTGGTTTAAAATTGTTTTTTAAATTTTTTAAAAAGTTATGTTTTTGGGGGAAAGGTAATTTTTATTTAAATTGTAACAACTTTGATTGGGAACCCCCTTTTTATTTTATTTTTTGTATATATAAAAATATTATTATATATATAAAATTTTTTATATATATATATAATTTTTAAAGGGTGATTGTTTGGAAATTTGTTTGAAAAAGACTCCATTTGGTGGGGTCAAAAATTTGGGCATTTTTGAAACCGGGATTCTTCCCTTTAAAAACCCTTTAAAACGCCTTGGGGTATCCAAAAGTCCAGGTCTTTTGGGGGTTTTTTTTTTAACCCCATCTGGAATTAGGGAAATACGTCCTGGAAACCCTCCGGCCCCCCAAAAAAAAGTTGCGGAGATCGGGGGAAGATGGCTGCTTTTCCCCTGCAGCGGGCCCGTCTTCCCTCACTGCCCAGGAAGCAGCAGGGCCCCCCCATGGGCGATCGTTTGCCATTGGCTGTTCAAATCAAACAGCCAATGGCGGCATTTTAAAAATATGGCCAAACTCCCCTGGGGCCCCCGCTGCATAGCGATCAAATGGTGATTGGTGCTTTTTAAAGGACAGCACCAATCACCACCCGTGAGAAAATGGGGCGGGTTGGTGTGGTAACCACCACCCCCTTGGGCTGCGTTTGGGCCGGTCATTTCCCGCCCGGCCAATGGGCAGCCATTGTCCCTGGTTTTTGTAAAAGAAAGGACCCCCCCCCCCCCCGGCCCTGCGCCGCCTTTCCCGTTCGGGAAGAGCAAAGCAGAGCGGTGCCCGTGCGTTCGAAACCTGCCCCCTTGGGGGGTTATTGGCTGTAAAACCCCTTTTGGGAATCCCTTTTCATTGGGGATCCAGTGGATCGTTGTGCCCCCCCCTGTGGAGCCCCTTTCTGTCCCGTCCCCCACCCGTTGGGGGTGAAGGGGTTTGAATGAGCTGTCTGTGCTTTGTGAAGCACAACGGGCTTTTCCAGTTTCCTGCCCTTAATGCTGATTAGTTTTTTTTTCACCCTTTTTTATTTTTTATTTTTTTTTTTTTTTTTTGCGCACTGGTTACCCCAAATTTAGCTGGGGAACCACTGCTCTCATCAGCGTGATTAGTGACGCATCGCTAATCACGTTTTTTTTTTTTTTCAAGGGTTTGTTATTTTTTTAAATTTTTTTTTTAGCGCTTTGGGAAACCCCTTTTTAGCTCCAAACCACTGCTCTCATAAGCGCTAAATTATGAGAAATGGGAAAAATCAGCGCCTGTTTTTTTTTTTGGGAAAATTGGTTTTTTTTTTTTTTAATTTTTTTTTTCCCGAAATTGGTTTTACGCCAAAAAGCTGCGAAACCAATGCTCTCATCAGCGCTGATTAGTGACGCATCCAAATTTCACGCTGATTTTTTTTTTTGAAAATTGGTTGTTATTTTTTTAAATTTTTTTTTTAGCTTGGTTGTACCCAACCCATTTCTAGCCGTTTAAATTAACTTTTGGGCGGGCAACCTTTTCAAACTCCCCCTCTTCATAAGCGCTGATTATTTGACGCATCACTAATCAGCGTCTTTTTTTTTTTTTGGCCGTGGGGTTTTTTTTTTTCTTTAAACCCGCAGCTGGGGCCCCCTGTAAATGCTGAGTGCTGACCAGTGTTTTTACTTCACGATCACATCCAAGCTAGTTTTTTTAGTACAGGGTTAATTTTTTTAGCTTTTTTGCTGCTCCGGGAGCACAAATCAGTGAACACGTCATGTTTTTTCGCTCATTTTTTTTGCGCAAAAAAAAGTTTTTTTTTTTGGGGAGGGATTTAAAAAATGTAACTTTTTTTTTTTTTTATTTGTTTTCAAGTAATGGACGCTTCAAAATTTTTTTTTTTTATGTCCTTTTTTAATTTTTTGGGGTTTAGTTTTTTTTTTTTTACAGTCCTTTTTTTTTTTTTTACTTTTTTTTTTTTAGAATTTTATTTTTTTTTTTAAAAAAAGTTAAATTCCAAAAAACAAGTTAAAGCAAAAATACACGTTTTTTTAAAGCCCCCTATAACTTTCCCCCTTCTAAATTTAAAAAAAAAATAAAAAAAAGTCCCAGTCTTCCCAGGACCTACCCCACGGAGGGGGCGTAAAGCTATCCTTTGGGGGGGAGGGTTTGCGAAAACCGTCCCGTGATTGGACAAGGGAATTTTCTGGATTCGTCTTGTCCCCAAAACATCCGGTCCCCCCCTCCCTGAAAGAGGGGGGCCCTTCCCCTAGACGCCCCCGTAGGGGCAGGGAAGGGGGGAACCCCCCCAAAATAGTGGGCCCCCTATGGACTCCCCCCCAGATAATTAAAAAAACCACAAATCCCTGACTTTTTGGCCCCCTGGATCCGTATCGGGCACTACAGGCCCAAGGGAATTTGATTTTTTTTAAAATCTTTTTCTCTCAGGATCTCGTAGATTATGGGGGGACCTAACCTCTATGCCCCCGCAGTTTTTGGCCCTGAAAACCCCCGTCCTCCCTTCTGCCTTGGGCCCCCGTAGATGCTTTCAGAGAGATACCTTTTTTGGGGGCCCCTTTTTCTGCACATGGGAAAAGTGAAGAAGCCCGAGGTCCGGCAATAAAAGGGGTTGGCAAATTTTATAGCACTCCATTTTTTTCCCCGGGAAATAATGACCCGGAAAGGGGTTTTGGAAACAAAAAACATAGGGCCTTTTTATCAACCCCCTTTAGGGGCCAAAAATTTTCAGCGGTTTTATACCCCTTTTGGAAAATGTATTTTGGGGTGATGGGGTCCCCCCTACACTTTAAGGGGAGGCTCAAAAATTTTGCCAGTACCTGCCCGCAAAAAGGGGCCACGATAGGGTGTTAAACTTTACAAGTGTGGAAAACCTCCGGGTTTAAAAATTACAGCTTCAGAGTTTTTCGAAGGGAAGGACAGCCAAATTGTTTCCCCCGAATGCCCCCCTTCCCTAAAGATTTGGGAAAAAAAGTGTTGGGGTTTTTGTGCACCCACTTTGGGTAAAGGTTACCCCCTCTACGTGGGGAAATTTTAACTTTTTAAAACCACATTCCACTTTTCAAGTCCCCCGGCTGCGACATACAGCACCTGGGAACAGGTTTTAGAAAAACCCGAGGGGACTTTCCCCAAAACCTTTTGTGGCGCAAAATTTCTCCCCAAGGGGGGAAAGCAGGGGCCAAAACCAGCGGGGACCCGCTTTGGTAAAAATACAAGGAAAAAGAGGGACGTCCTTGTTTTATCCCCCCTGTCACGGCCCCCCGCCCCTACCCCCCCCCCTGTACGAGGGGCCAGTGGGACAGCCCCCAAAACCTGACTGTATTCTTTGGTTTACAATGGTTTCATGGGAGGGGTTTTTCCTGTCGGGCCCGGTGCTTAAGCCGGCAGTGCCAAAAAGGAAAAAACCATAGGGGTGGTACAAAAAGCTGGGCCTGCACATTGTGCAAATGGAATGTTTTCAACCCCTTTTTTTTTCTTTCCCTTGTAAGGCCGACGGGAAGTTTTTTAAACCCTTTTCCCCGAGAAGGTAAAAAAGGCACTCGTTTTTTTGGGGAAACCCGGGTGAGGGCCCCCGACTTTGGGTTTGACGTCCCCCGGATTGTAAACCCCGGGCCCGAAATTTCCCCAAAAAATCCCCTTTCCACTGGCAAAAAAGGGGGAGGACCAAAAAAATGTAGAGTTTTTCTAAGAAAGGGGGGAAACCCCAAAAGATAAAAAATTACTTGCGAAACCTCCCTGATAAGCCCCCCCTCTGCATGAAAAAAATTTTCAAAAAAACACCCACGTCCCATTTGGGTTACCCAGTTGGAGGGATTTTTTTATAAATTTTTTTTTTATTTGCACCATTCCCTGAAGCAACCCAAACCCTTTCCCTACGATTTATTGGGCGGTTTACATGGCATGTCCGGAAAAAAGTCAGTTTGCATTTTTCGCCTTTGTAATCCACAAAAAATGTCTTTGAATTAACTTTTTGAAAAAACCCCTTTTTGTTCGAATTTGAATTTCCCCCCCTTTTAAAAATTTTCCTTGAGGGGGGTAGTTCTAAAGTTTTGGGGGCAAATTTTGGGTGTTTTTTTAATTTTTTTCAAAATCACGCATGTACAATTGTCAGGGGGCCTGCTGTGTGTTTCAGCAAACTAGGCCTTCGTGCGCATAATTTTCTTTTGTTTTTTCTCCATGGCGGTTTCAGGGGGAAACCAAATTCTAGGGTGACAGTGTGGTGTCCCAAAAAAGGGGGAGACATGGGGAGAAAATTGGGAAAATTTAATTTTTTAATTTTGCGCAAGGCGTGTCGGGTGTTATTTTGCAGTTAGATGGGAATTACCAGGAAAAAGTCATTTGCATTTTTTGCCTTTTTAATGCATAGTAATTCCCGTGGGAAATTTTTTTTATGAAACACCCGTCTTTCAAAATTTTAATTACCAAATCCTTTAAAAAGGTTTCCCTTGGGGGGGTGTACGTTCTAAAGTGGGGTCACTTTTGGGGGGTTTTATAAAATTTTTTTTACATCACACCCTGTAAATTTGTCAGGACATGCTGTGTTTTCAACAAACTAGGCCCGTCGTCGGAAAAAATTGCTAAAAAAGTTTTTCCCCCCTGGCCCTGTTGCAAGGGGGGAGCCAAAATTTTTTAGGGTGAAATGTGGGGTGTCCCAGAACGGGGAGACATGGCAGAAAAAATTGGGGTTTTAATTTTTAAAATTTTTCCAAGGCGTTTTCGCTGTTATTGGGCGTTAGATGGGAATTACGGAAAAAATGCAGTTTGCATTTTTTGCCTTTTTTTTTTTGCATAATTTAAAGTCTGGAATTTAAATTTTATGAAACCTGGGCTGTTCAAAATTTTAAATTACACCCCCTTAAAATGTTTCCCGGGAAGGGTTTTTACATTTTAAAGTGGGGTTAACTTTTGGGTGTTTTATAATTTTTTTTTTTACATCACGCATGTAAATTTTTTTAGGGCATGCAGGTGTTTCCCGCAAACTAGGCCTTACGGCGCATAATTGCTAGTTTTTCTCCTTTGGGGTGTTTTAGGGGGAACCAAATTTTTAGGGGGGACATGTGGGGTTTCCCCAAACGGGGGGACATGGCAAAAAAAATTGGGAACTTTTTTTTAAATTTTTTAATTTTTGGGGGCAAGGGGTGCCCCTGTGATTGGGGTTTAAAAATTTTGGAATAAAAAAGGTAATTTGATTTTTCCTTTTTAACCCCAAAATATTTCTTAAAAAAAAACACCTCTTTAAAAGGGTTTTAAAAAGCCAACATTTCCCCCTTTTTTTTAATTTTTTAATTTTTTAATTGAGGGGTGTATTTCCAAAATGGGGTCAAAATTTTGGTTTTTTTTTTCCCCAAAATTTTGGGGGAAAATTGGGGGGGTCCTTAAAAAATGCCCAAAAAAATTTGGGCAACTTTTCCAACCCAAAAAATTCCAAAAACCTTTTTTTTTTTGCCTTTTTTCCCAAAAAGCTAAAAATTTTTGCCCCCTTTTCCTTTTTCCCCCTTTTTTTTAAGGGGACAAAAAAGGGGGCCCTTTTTGTTTTTAAATTTTTTTTACCACAATGGGGAAAATTTGGCATTTTTTCGAAAAAAATTGGGCAAACAGGTTTTTGGGGTGTTTTTCCCCCTTTTTTTTTGGAAAATAAAAAAATTTTAAGAATTTTTAAATTTGGGGAATTTTTTGGAAAAATTGGTAATTTTTTTCATTTTTACCCTTTAAAATTTTTCAAAAAAAAAAAAAACCCTGGGGTCCCCAAAAAAACGCAAAACCCCTAGATGAATTCATTGAGGGGTTTGTTTTAAAAAAGGGGTCAATTTTGGGTATTTTTTTCCGTTTGGAAAATTGGGGGGGGGGGGGCCCACAAAAAGCAACAAGAGGGCCTCCAGCCCTTTCCCGCTTATTTTGCACTCCCCAAAACCCCAAAAAGCGGGTCCCTTTCCCTTTTAAGAAATCACCCCCGTGCCCTTTTATATGTTTTTTTCCCCCAAAAAGGGGGATTGGGCCCTTTCCGGGGAAAAAAATTGGGGGAACAGGTTTTGGGGTTTTTTTCCCCCTCCTTTTTTTTTGAAAATTTAAAAATTTTAGATTAAATTTTTCAATTTTCTGGGAAAAAAATTTTAAATTTTTTTATTTTTTACAACCGGACCCGAAATTTCTGTGGAAAAAACCGTGGGGGGGCAAAAGGGAGCTATACCCCTTAGATGAATTCATTGAGGGGTTTTTTCCAAAATGGGGGCAATTTTGGTTTTTTTTTTTCCGTTCTGGAAAAATTGGGGGGGGCTACAAATGCAACATGAGGGCCTCCCGCCAGTCCAGCTTATTTTGCACTCCCAAAACCCAAAAAGCCTCCTTCCCTTCTAAGACAACCACGTTTCCCCGTTTATGTTTTTTGACCACATATTGGGGGATTGCCTTACTCGGAAAAAAATTGGGCAACAGGTTTTGGGGTGCTTTTCCCCCTCCTTTTTTTGTGGAAATGAAAAAAAATTTTAGAAAATTTTTGCAATTTTCTGGAAAAATTTTTTAAATTTTTTATTTTCACAACCGGATTCCAGACAAAATTTTTGTGAAAAAACCCCCGGGGTCAATAAAAAAACTACACCCCCTTTATTTTAATTTTCCCTTTGGGGGGGAGTTTTATAATGGGTCCTTTTTTGGGGGTTTTTTTTTAGTTTTTTAGCACCTTTAGGGTTTAGGGAAAACCCCATATTTACCTATACAATTCATAATAAATGATAAACGCCAAAACCCGTTTGGGGCTCCGTCAATTCTGAGGGCCCGTGGTTGAGTCAAAAAAACAATCAAAGGGGCCCCAAAAATATTTCTGAAAACAGCAGAGTTAGGGGAAAAATTATATTTAGTTTTTTGTTTTTTTTATTAACATATACTAAATTTCCAAAGAAAAAAAAATAATTGGGAAATTTAAAATTTGGGCCCCAAAAAAAGGGAAAAAAGTAAAATTTTTCCACCAAATTTCCATTTATTCCTGTAAACACCCAAAAGGGGTTTAAAAACTTTAGAAGTGGGGTTTTAAATACTTTGAAGGGGGTAGTTTTTTACAAAGGGGGGATTTTTGGGGGTGTTTAAAGTACAGGCCCCTAAAAATTTTTCATGTCAAATGAAGTGGTCCCCAAAAAAATCGTTTTGTAATTTTTTGAAAAATTTGGGGAATTTGCTATTTTAAAAATTTTAAACCTCCCAACGTCCTATAAAATAAAATTGGAAAAAATTAAAAAAAAAATTTTGCAAAATATAGAAGACATATGGAAAATGCTATTTATAAAAATATTTTGTGTGGTTGGATTACTGTTGTGTTAGAAGGAGGGAAATTTTTTTTAAAATTTTCAAATTGCTTTAAATTTTCCCAAAAATTTTACGATATTTTGAAATTTTTCACAAATTTAAAGGTATTGAAAAGGACCAAATTTCTTACTAAAAAGCACTATGTCACGAAAAAAACAATCTCTAATCAGGGGATGGGGTAAAAGCATTAAAAAGTTATTCTCCATAAAGTGACACAGGTCAGATTTCAAAAATAGGGCTGTGTCAGGAAGGCCAAAACTTGCTGGGTCTTTAAGGGGTTAATAAAAGGAACACCTATGCTGACGCCTTCTGCTGAATCGTCTTCTCTGATGAGTCATTCACTTTCCCTTTTCTTCTCCGGTCCAGAACACCATGACAACTTCTCCGAGCCACAACTCATCCCTGCAGAATTTATCATACAAACATGTTAGACTTATCCCTTTTTCAGCATTTCTCTACCCTTTCTCACCTCTGTACAAACTCCCCATCCACAACACCCCAAATGGTTATGATATGGATATTAATTCTTTCATAAAAATTTCTATATTTATTAAAAGTTTGCAGTTTTTTTTTTTTTTAAAAGAAACAGTACTTTTCCATCAAGTTGTAGCTAACCTTCCCAAATCTTTTTTCTTCCATATCTATTCTTCTGTGCCCTTGCTATATTATTGTAGAAACTCAGCTTTTCGCAGAATTTGTCTCCCTATAAGTATCAACATACCTACTTGTTATTAGCTTCCAAAGGACATGTCCTAATGCAGAGTGTTAAGTATTTAGAAGTAGAAGGTTAGAGACAAAAACTGCAAGTTGTGCTAGTCTGCCATGCGCATTAGAACCACTGGCCTTTAGATACATCAAACGACTGTCATGCATACTAACCAGAACTTAAGAATAAATAGAGGTGCGTTTTTATTAGTAATGAGCTGACCAATAAAAAAATTATTACTAATGATTATTAATGAGGTGATTGTTATAATACAGGAATAATAATGAAAAGGTGTTGCTTAGATGAGGATTATATTGTATTGTTCAATAAACATATACTATCTGTTTTGCATAACGGTACTCCTACCACTGAAGCTTATAAAAATTTGACGATGTATGTGCACATACACTCTTGAGTTAATTTATAATTTGAACACTGCACAAAACAAAGCTGAGAGATAGTTTAGTCTCCTGCAGCACAGTGGCCAAGACCATACAGTGGTTCAACAAGACTGGTTCCACTCAGAACTTGCCATGGTTGACCAAAAAAGTTGAGTGCACATGCTTAGCATCATATCCGTCTGCACCATGGCGTCCAGTTCTGTCCGTGCCACTGCCTACACAATGCAGGTGGCATCTATGATTACTGCATAAAGGTATGTGGTGAGGAGTCATGTGTTCCCCTGGATCAGGGGTATGGTCACAAGCGTTACTGCTGTGACCCCTGTAGCTACGCCACAGATTGTGGAGTATTATCCAAACTCTATATCGGTCCCTTCATCTGTATTAGGGTATGGGTGGACGCCACCTCACATCTTTAGACAACCTTAGTTGATTAACTAAGCCGCATTATTATCCTTGCCTCCCTGAGGAACTGTGTTTTAACATGGGGAAACATGTCAGGTGGTTGTAACGGTGCGGCGACAACCAACGTATGCCAAAGCGCCAACCGCTGACATCCGGGTGTGGATCCTCTGTGATCACCGCAGGCAAGATGGTAAATGGAGACCACGCCAGGGAGCGGAGTCTAAGGGGCCCCTGGTCTTCACCGGAGCCCGCCGCAAAGCGGGTCGGACTTAACTGCGGGGACCCCCAGGTCGCTACCCCTGACGTGGCTACCTGCGGTGACAGCCGAGGTGCAGGACAGGAACATAGGAAAACATCTGCAAGGCAGGTAAAACGTACACAGGAACACAACAGGATACATCAGGATAAAGCAGGTACTGAACAGGTGACACGGCAGGATACAACAGGTAAGGAACAGGTGCCAAGACAGGACAGGTGCAGAGACATCAGACAAGACAACAGGAGACAGACAGATGGTCGGAGCTAGGATGACAAAGAGACTGGACCAGCTTTCTCCGGGTAAGTCCAGAGACACAGGCAGGAGTTTCAAGTGGACCAAAGGACTGCATGAGACTGCAATGGCTGACCAAGAGCAGAGGCAGGAACTTCCTCTAATAGTCAGGGGTACAGGTCAAGAGGAGTAGCAGAGACAAGAAAACCTATAAAGGCAGGAAGCTACAGCTCGCGCATCCTAGGAGGCACAGAGAAACACAGGACCCAGGAAGCAACAGAACAGGACAGGACAGGCAAGTACTAGGAAGGCACAACACGCAGGCGGTCCAGGGCAGGGGACCGCGGTGTGATCCGTGACAGTACCCCCCCCCCACAAAGCCCCCTCCAAATCACAAACATGGCGTTCCACGTAGGTCAGGGGCCCCCCAACTTCTAGGGGTCAACCCCAAACCAAGGTAGGTGTATGATAGCCGGTAAAGGGGACCCCCTAGATAAGGAGGAGCACGGGAGGAAACTAACGGGGCACCAGGCAAGAACGGGAGGGGACTCAGGGCGGAAAAGCAGAAAAACGGGTACAGGACGCTCTGGGCGGGACCATGAGCTAGGCAACAGACGGACGCTCTGGGGGGGACCATGAGCTAGGGAAACAGACAGGACGCTCTGGCGGACCATGAGCTAGGCAACAGACGGACGCTCTGGGCGGGACCATGAGCTAGGCAACAGACGGACGCTCTGGGGGACCATGAGCTAGGCAACAGACGGACGTCTGGGCTGGGACCATTTAGTAGGCAAACAGAAAGGGACGCCTCTGGGCGGACCATGAGCTAGGAACAGCGGACGCTCTGGGCGGACCATGAGCTAGGCAACAGCAACGGACGCTCTGGCGGGGACCATGAGCTAGGGCAAACAGACGGACGCTCTGGGGGACCATGAGCTAGGAAAACGACGGCGCTCTGGGCTGGACCATGAGCTAGGCAACAGACGGACGCTCTGGGCGGGGACCATGGCTAGGCAACAGAGGGGACGTCTGGGCTGGACCATGAGCTAGGCAAACAGACGGACGCTCTGGGCTGGACATGAGCTAGGCAACAGACGGACGCTCTGGATGGACCCATGAGCTAGGCAACAGAGGGGACGCTCTGGGCTGGACCATGAGCTAGGCAACAGACGGAGCTCTGGGCTTTTTTTGGGACCATGAGCTTAGGCAACGGGACGGGACGCTCTGGGCTGGACCATGAGCTAGGAACAGACGGACGCTCTGGGTGGACCATGAGCTAGGAACAGAGGGAACGCTCTGGGTGGACCATGAGCTAGGCAACAGACGGACGCTCGGGGCTGGCCCATGAGCTAGGCAACAGAGGGGACGCTTGGGCTGGACATGAGCTAGGCAACAGACGGACGCTCTGGGCTGGACCATGGCAGGAAAACAAAAGGAGCTCTGGCTGGACATGGAGAACAGGGAATAGACTGCCCAAGACAGCAGCAGAAAAACGTACACAAGTCACCACGGCGGGACCCAGGGGTCAGTCCATTTCAGAAGGGAAAGCGGCGACAACCACGTATGCCGAAGCCCGACCTCAGGGTGGATCCTCTGTGATCACCGCAGGCGAGATGGTAGATGGAGACCACCCCAGGGAGCGGAGTCTAAGGGCCCTGGTTTCACCGAAGCCCGCGAAAAGGGGGGACGGCTTAGCTGAGGGACCCCCAGGTCGCTACCCTGACGTGGTACCTGCGGTGACAGCGGGTCAGGACAGGAACACAGGAAAACATATGCAGGGCAGGTAAAGTACACCGGAACACAGCGGGATACATCAGGATAAAGCAGGTACTGAACAGGTGACACGCGGGAAATACAGCGGTAAGGGAACAGGTGCCAAGGAGGACAAGGACAGGTGCAGAGACTTAGACAAGAAACAGGAGACAGACAGATGGTCAGGAGCTCAGATGACACAGAAACTGGACCAGCATCTCGGGGTTAAGTTCAGAGACACTGGCAGGAGCTCAATGGAAAGACACAGCATGAGAAGCAATGGACCTGACCCAGAGCAGAAGGCAGGGAAATTCTTTATAGTCAGGGGTACAGGTTCAGAGGAAGTAGACAGAGACAAGTAACCTATAAAAGGCAGGAAGCCGCAGCAGCGCGCTCTGGAGGCACAGAGACACACAGGACCCCAGGAAGCAACAGAACAGGACAGAACAGGCAAGTACTAGGAAGGCATAACACGCAGGCGGTCCAGGGCAGGGGACCGCAGTGTGATCCGTGACAGCAGTGTCCTTTACGGGGCATGCATTTTACATTATTATGACGTCTTTTTATTTGTAATTTTCATCTTTTGGCTCTTCGTTGTCTCTCTTTTTGTGGCTTAACATAGTTCATAATTGACATGGTCTCAGGGCAGGGGTCCTCAACTTCAGTCCTCAATGCCCACCAACAGGTCATGTTTTCTGGCTTTCCTTTGCATTGCACCAATGATTTCATTATTGTCAGTGCATTCTGTGGAATATCCTGAAAACATGACCTGTTGGTGGGCTTTGAGGACCGAAGTTGGGGAGCCCTGTCTTAGGGTGTACCAGATTGAGGCTCCGTAAATGGCTCCCTACTCCAACATCCTAAAATGTTGTGCCTGGATTATGCACAACCAAATGAGATAAGCAGTAATCTTAGCTTTATATTGCTAAAAATGCCACTGTTTCAATGGTAAAATAATATGGAGCACCTCCCTTCTTTTTCTTTCTATATTTCTGTTCATTTCGATATACCTCATAAAAACTGGTTTTAGGACTTTGTGGTTTTTTCTGTTTGTTATGCACTACTTTTTTGCAGAAACACAGAATTTTTTAAAAAATAAAAATTTTGTATTTCATATTTATATAAATTGGCTATAAACATTTAGAAATATTTATGATCACTAGCTAATATCCAGAGCAACAGTCGTGTACAGCACAGACAGCAGCTAGACAGGCTGGGAGTGACTCAGTAAGGTCTTGGTAGGTTGTCACGGGTATCTGGAGCCATGTTGATTGCAGTGCATCCCACAGCTGCTGGAGGGTACGTAGGGGTGGATCCACAGAGTGAACATGATGATTGAGTTGGTCCCAAAAATGCTCAGTTGGATTTAACGGTATGTTCACACGGGGTAATTTCGGCACGCATTTCGTGTCTTATTTGTGCTCTAATACGAGCGAGATGCGCCACATAATAACGGTAATCCATAGTTCTCATAGAGAACTATGGATTACGCCTCCTCTCCCCGCTTGTACAATATGATTGTACACGCGGGGAGATAAGTGACATGTCAATTACTTGTGGCGAATATGCGCCGCGAGTAGCGACTGTCAATGGGGCTGGTGGGCTGCCTGCCCCCCCGCGCCGTGGGAGTACGCACTTCTTTGAGCAACTCCCAAATCACCCGCCGCAATTACGCCGTGTGAACCTAGCCTAAGTCTGGGTAATTAAGGGACCAGGGTAGTACTTGGAAGTCTTAATCATCCTCTTCCAACCAATGTTGGATATTTCTAGCAATGTGACATGTTGCATCATCTTACTGGAAGATCCCATGCACCCCAGAGAAGACAATCAGCATGTATGGGCAAACAGGATCTGCAAGGATGGTTTTCTAATTAAATTAATAGAGAGTGCCTAGCACGTGGATGAGTGGGACCAGAGGATAGCACAAAAACACTCTAAACGCTAAAGCTTCCACCACCAGCTTGTGTTCTTTCCATAGTGGTTGCAGGATGTTTGTTGTCTGATGTTCCTCACCTGACATGCCAATATCCATCTGTTTGATAAAGCAGAAAATGTAACTCATCTGAGAAGGAAATACTTTTGTCAATCACTGGAAGTCCAATTCTGATAATGCCAAGAAAACTGAAGCCTCTTCTGTCGATGCAACTTCATTAGCAGAGGAGCAGTGACTGTCACAACCACATACACAGTTGGGTTTGCTGAACTGTTGTTTAGACATGTCTAGAGTTCTTTAGTTCATTGTGGAAATGAGCTGCTGCATTGCAGAGAGCTGTTCCACCTTTGCACACTTTCGTAGCTGATGTCCACCTCCCATATCAATGACACGTGGTGCTCCATAGTTATGGTACCTTTGTCCACTAACAAAAGAAATTCACCACAGCAGCAATGCATAGTTCACAAACTGCGCAGTTTTAGAAATACTACTACCCATGGCCAAAGACAAAGATCATCCCTAACTTCTACTCTGATAAATTGGCCTTTTGATTTATGATACCAAAGAGGGATATGTGCAGACATCCTATTGAAGACTACCTATCCACCATGACACAGGACTTCCTTCATGAGCCCCGTGCTGCTGAAATAGAAAGTATTTCTAATAGTGTGAGTCAAGCATATGTGTATTTAAACTTCATATTGCTTGAAAAAGGTTCTGGGAGTTGAAATGTTTCTGTGGATACGAGTAAATAAACATCACAATCATTCAAGTCCTTCGTGAGAACAGCGAGTTCTTCTCTTATGTGAACTCTTGACCTCAGAACAAGGTATACCAAAGCCATTCATTTGTCAAGCACTGTTTTCCTTTGGCATGTCTGTACATATGGATAAATTGGGTTCTAGGGTTTATCATCAGTTGGGCAAGAAGCTATGTTAGTTTTTCCGATCGCTGTTTAAAGACAGCTTTTAGCAGCAATTATGTCTCCATTTCAAATTGGTGGTCCTTTTTTTCTCACTGAAGAACAGTTATCAAAATACAGGGATATGCATTGAGGTTTTGTTGTATTGGAGCTTTGCTCCTTTGGATCAAACTGTTCTTTATCAAGGGTTTTTTGTTATATTGGGACTTTGCTCCTTTTGACCAAATCGTTTATCAAAATATAGATCTTAGCATATAGTAGGGTTAGCCTCTGTAGGGTGGGGGTCGTCACTTTCGGGGCGGTTGCTCTGCCAGCTAGATAGGGTTAATAATGGATAGTATAGGGCTTTGTATATGTTTTTGGTGCCACCTTCCCCTCCTCACTTACCCCATTTACTATATAGGATTTTTTTCCAGGTTTTTTGCATCTTGATTTTTTGATCATATGTATTATCAGTGGATCATCTACTCATCATTTGGACGTATATAGTGTCACGTGAGTGTATCAACTAAATCTTATATATTTATGATCTAAATCATCAGTGGATCATCTATTTTTTTTATCTGGATATGACCATCAAATTGATGGTCATATGAGAATACTAGCAAACCCTTATGTATTTATGATCTAAATTATCTATTAAATTGAATATCTGTTGGAGAACATAATATATGATTAAAAGTTAAGTTTTGGCCATTGTTTTTCTTTCTGGAATTCTGTTAAATAGGGCTTAAATATGTTAAGAAATCTGAAATTTGGTCATTTCTAGGGTTTATCGGGATACTGTGATTTTCTTGAGTTTTATTTTTCAAACTTGTATAAAACTGCTGAAAACTAAGTGTGTTAAAACCATGTTCCGTTTTTAAAAAAAATTTTAAACAGCAGCAAGTTCTTTAAACATCCCTCCCCCAAACCCTAAATTCACACATTTACCACTTCTTATTGACCTGGATTGAAAACAGGGTTGTGGAGTCTGCAAGCCAAAACCCTGACTCCGACTCCTCAATTTCCCAAACCTCCGACTCCTGACTCCCTCATACATGGCTATTTATCAATACCAAGCGCTGCTTAATTCTTATTATACCGGTCAACCAGGATCGCCTTGGGTTTAGGGAGTCTTTCCAGCAACCCTTATTCAGTTCATGAACATAATTACAAACAAAAGGGGTGCAGGATATTTCCATGACAAACTTTACTTTATATAAATCGGTGAAAAACACAAGACCCAAAAAGAAATTTTAAAAACCTGGTGCCGTATCAGTTGCACAGTGGCATAGTCCAATATTTCTTTTCTTGAAGTCCCCAATCATTCTGTGTGGACTTCTGACAGAGCGGATAGTCGCTGTAGTACGTGCGCGAGTTTCGAAGGACAATCTTCCTTTTTCAAGCATGCGTACTTCATTCCATGCCACGTTTAAATACCCTCCCATTATCACGTGGGATACATAGCACACTCCTTTAAAACCACAGTAAAAACAAAATTCCCAAGATCTCAATGCTAGCACTATATATAACATTTCAGGCTAAATTTCATTGAGACCCCTTTGGTGCTAAGGACTCTAACGTGTAGATCCAAAATGCTTCACGTTTCAGAAGCATTTGGACAATTTCACACTCATTCCCGACATTGATCTCCTCTAGTACGCACCATTTGAGATCACTCACTTGGTGCCTGGATTCATAGAGAGTGGCATGCCACTGAGGTTTCGCATATCTGCTAACTCTCTGGATTTTATTTTTTGTTGCATCTTCTTCTCAAAAGTGCGTATTGTGACTTATGTTCGTAAATCTTTGTTTAATTTCTGCCTGCTTGTTGTCTACATACACCCTACCACATAGGATTTAGGGCATTTATAACATTTTTGCTATTGCAACTATGGATACCTTTGATGGCTATTTCTTTCTTTTTATAGGGTGGGCAAATTTAGATCCTTAATTATGGCGCTACAATTAGAGAGCTTACAGGGAAAAATTACCTGTTTTGTTGTCTTAGTCTTCTGTTGCTAGTTCTCCTTTGCCTTACAATATTCAGATCTTAAAGTTATCTCCTATTGATTTTCCCTTTGAAAATGTTCATGGACGCTTTTTAAAAAGTAACCATATTTAGTATCCCTTTTGTAAATAAGCAGTAAGCGGTTGATAGTCCGCTTATAAGTTGGGCTTTCTCTCCATAAGTAGTATCATAGTACATCTATCTTTGTCGTATTCCTCTGTCTAGACTTTCTCAAAGTCCTCTCTATCTATTTTTCAACCTCATCAGACAATTTTTTTTTATCTTATTGGAATCATAACCTTTTTTCCTCATTTGTTATATTTTCTCTTTCTGTATGTTGTATTCGATATCATGCTGAGCATATACACCTTGCTCGATTTGAATTTTAAAATTTCTTGTTGTCTTGTGTTTGCACCAATTTCTATAAAGTAAGTTTGCTCATGGACATATCTGCACGCCTTGATGATAATTATTGTTATGTCCCTCCTATATGGCGCATGTTTAAGTGATAACTTTACTGTAGTAAATTGGTAACATCAGGCTGTTTATCACCTTATGAACAATAACAAGATATTTTAGGTTGAAGAGACACTGACAAGCAAAAGGGTGGGATAACAATGTTTTGATCTTTTGAACACTTGTGGGTAGTGTTGAAGGAAAATAAGCTGTATCTGTACCCAAGTTCCAGTCTGCACACATTGGGAATGTGTAGAAGAGATCTAGGATCAGATTTTAGTCAATGACTGCTTGAAATCTGAATCCAGAGCCGAGGATTCAGGCAGTGCTGAAAACCAAGGTGATTTTACAAATACTAACAAAATAATGAAAATTAAACATTTTTTATTTTGGGAAGAAAACAGTAACAATGCAGTTACTTGAAAGAATCTGCAGAAATACGAGATGCTCAAATACTTGCAAGTCAAATTTATGTAAAAGATAGGTTTAAGATGATTGATATTAAAATTACCAGTAGCTCATGTCAAAGCTGTAGTGGATGGAGAGTATGAGCCTGAAAGTCACAAGTTCAAACAATGTTACCATTATGCTTGTCAGTGTAAAATATTATTTATTGGATATGATTTTAGAACACAAAAATAAATGAATATGTAAAAACACTCAGAACATTTGTGGGTTTCTGAATTTGTTCTGAGAAATAGTATTGCCTCATCAGAGCTTGCATAGAATGACCTCACATCTGATCTCATTATTTCAGGCTAGAGGAAGTCCTCTCTACACTAACTTTGGTTGAGGGCCAAAGCTGTGTCAGGGTATAAAGGATATGCCATAGCACAGTCAGTTTTGCTGAATGTTGAACTTTCTACTTCTTTGAAGCAGGTGAAAATTTTGTGAAATCTGTTTGCATGGGAGCAGAAATCTTTTCCCCTGGGGACAGCGCTTGCATGCTACATGTCATCATTACATCTCCTCATGTGATGAGGTGAAGTTCTGGGAGCGTAGTACTGTCCGGAGCCAATTCCTCTTGCTCTTTGCATTGCATGAACTAACTGTATCAACTAATTATATTTGGGAGTTGGAGTCTGTCAATTATATGATGATTCGGACTCCTGCAAAATAGGCACGACTACGATTGCACAGCTGGTTGAAAAAGGCTTAAAGGGGTCTGGCCACGTGTAATGTTGAGTGGTATCCTCACAATGGGATATTTATTCATTTTGTCTAAATATATGTGAATAAAATAAAGTCAAGCCTCTGAAAGTACGCTTTCTCAGTCCCCTTAGTTCATGAACGGTTTGCATTAGACAGACCAGAGGAAGCGACAGGCCGCGCTTGCGTTGAAAACATTCTTATCTGATGACAGCGAAAATGAATGAGCTTTCAAAGGGGCTGTGGAGAAGTGCAGTGTATAGAGCCTGTGTCTTGTGTATAGATAATCATGTTGTAATGTTATTATTTGAGTTAAGTATTGAGAGCTCCATATTCTCACTCTTCGCTACCCCATCCCTTCAACCCCTGCAGCATTCATGCACCTCAGCATGAGTTATTTATATTCTACTCTGTGCTGATAAGGAGGTAAGCAACTCAGGTCCTGGCAAGACCCCTTTAATGACCAGCTAATTGGCACTGTGGATTGGTATATGGCTGAGTTTTCATGTCATGTTACTGCATGCGTTTTTTGTTGAACACAACTGAAGTTAATTACAAAACCACCTGCATTCATACATGCAGTAACACAACATGCGAACCCAGCCTATCAATTTTACAGAAGATCGGTGGGTTTTGACATTAATTGTAGTAAAGCAAAATGAACTGTTTGGTGGGTGGCAGCATTCATTTATTATTTCATAAGTGTGTTGATTGTACTGTGGTCAGTAATATCAAATGTGTACATAATTAATTGGACTTGAACATTAATTGAATAACATTTACTTCACTTGTGCGGCTTTCAATGCTTTTTGTATTTTTTCAATTGTTACCATTTTTGCACAAATATTCACTAAAGGTGACACTACAGCATATTAGGTGGTGAATACTTTTGCTTAAGATCAGGCCAAAACAGATTTTACTTTGACTGGAGAGTACTAGTCTTAGAAAAGTTTAGAACGACTGCTCTATGCTACATAAAAGTACTCTGTTTTTATACTAGAGTGCTCTCTAGTGGAATCATACCAGAAATGCTCTGCATGAAAATTTTGAAAAACATAAAATAAATCAAACACTGTATGAAAACCTATAATTGATTGATCTAATCATTTTAAATTTATCAAAGAATTGAGGCAGCCCCTAAACCGGCTGGTAGTTGCAGCTGACAGGCACTGCTGGAAGCCAGCCAATTAACGAATTAGCTGCTTCGGTAAATATGACCACCACCATGGCATCTAAATGGCTAAAATGCTGCCATGGTTCATTGTGCCCTCTGTTCACAGGCTCTCCCACCCACATTATGCAATCACAGTGTCAACCAGTTTTCAGAACTGCAGGAGGCCTAAAGAAGGCCTCCATGCCTGTTGTTATAGCACTAATACACTCTACCAAAGGCAAAATAGCATACAGGCGATTGCTCCCCATATTGGTAAAGAGGACTAAAGAAGTAGTGAGAAAATGGAAAAATAAAAGTTTTAAAAATATAAAAAATTAAAAGTTTCGAAAAACATACACTGTTTGCCATTTTGCAAATATAACAAATTTTGTAAAAAAAACTGGAATAAAAAGTGAAAAAGCCGCTTGTTTCCCAAAATGATTTCAGTAAAAATCTTGGATCGCACAAAAATAAACTAATATATAAAGTCTTTTCTAACTTTATGGGGCACAAAAAACAAAAACAATGTTTACTCAAAATCAAAGATGAAATAATAAAAAAAATAAAGCCAAGGGATCATGGAAAAAAAGATGAAAAAAATGTGTATAATAACTATAATAATATATATATATACAGGCAGTCTCCAGGTTATGAACAGGATAGGGACTGTAGGTTTGTTCTTACAGGGGTTGTATCATTTCATTAAATGGTCTTCAGAATAAGGGGACAGTGAAAACAAGTAACTTTGCTATTGGTTGTCATTAGCAAAGCTGTCTTGTTTTCATAGTGTCCTTATCTTCTGTTTCTGTAAAACACGTTACTCAGTGTGGTTGGATTCCTCATCCGGTCCTGTGGTTGGCTGATGGCTCTACTAATTTACATTCTGTTTGGCCCCCGGTCGGATTCACGGGAGCGAGCATTCCTTCCTCTCTCACTCAGAGTAAGGGACCAGCAGGAATTTCACTCTGCACAGCCAGAAGAAACACAATAACACTGCAGGGCTTCTACAATCAGAAAACAGCAGAAATGTGCCTCGATCACTGCTTCTCTCACTCAGAGTAAGGGGCCGCAGCAATTTCACTCTGCACACCCAGCAGAAAACACTGCAGCTGATTCTACAATCAGAAAACAGCAAAATTGTGCCATGGTGCCTAACTCTCCTGCATAGAAGGGAGACCTGTGCCATTCAAAGAAGAGTCCCAGTTACAAAGAGATTCAGCGGCCCTACTTCACAGTGAGCAAGTTTCAAATATTCATTAGACTTATAGGGATTGCGAGTCAAAACTGCCAAGCCATTCTATACGGAGTAGTGGTGCTCAAGCCCTAGCGAAAGAGAAAGTCCATTCCATAAATCCTTATACAAAGAAATAATAGGGCGGCACTCACCAGTCTTCTCCTTTCGTACTGTATTCTTGGTAAAATTTACATCGGGAAGCAAACACTTAGCCAATGACCGTTTCGCGTGCTAACCCTCACGCTTTCTCAAGGCATGTCGGGGGAAAGCGCTCTTCCGCTATTTAACTCCAACTCCGTACCTATCTCAGTTGGTACAATTAAAATCACACACATTTAAAAACATTACAAAGACAAATAATTTCACAAAAATACCAAGAGGTCATTCCTTTCATTCAGACCTAGTGCTTCTGCTCTCAATATTCACCTCGATTCGCTTTGCAGCAATTTTGTGTGTCTATCTTTATTAACCCCTGCATTTCTTATTCTTTCGATGCCTGCAAATTTTAATTCCAGATGGATCTCCTCCATGTATATCTCTCATGTGATTTACAAAGCGAGGCACTCCCTTTCCTGTTTTGATCGAATATATATGTTCTTTAATTCTCTAATAAAGAGGTCTGATTGTTTTGCCTATGTAATATCAACCACAACTACACCACATCGCATATACTACGTGATCTGTTTTACATGTTATCAGTTCTTTTACTATATGATTTTTTTGAACCTAAACGGATATTCTCACCTGGTATAATTTTTGCACATATAGTGCAATTTCCACATCTATGACTTCCTTTTGGTGCAAGATTTCTTAACCAATCCTGACGTTCTTCCTTAAATTTACTGCTGACTAGTTTGTCCCTAAGATTCTGACACCTCTTAAATGAGACAATTGGGGGTTGTGAGGTCTTATCTTTTAAATCCTCATCAGTCATAAGTATATGCCAATTCCTTCTTATAGCATTTCTAATATAATTTGACATATTGCTATACTCAAAAGAGAACACAAATCTATCCATCTCATTTTTTACTCGTTTTCTATGCAAAAGTTGTTTTCTTTCTTTTTTCATTGCTTTCATAAACGCCTTCGATATGTTCTTTTCCTCATATCCTCGTTCCCTTAACCTTTCCATGATTGTTGTAAAAAATCTTCATATTGGCTATTATTACGTCTTAATCTAAGAAACTGTCCATAACGGAGAGATTCCTTAACGTGTATTGGGTGAAAGCTATCATTGTGTAATAGAGAGTTTGTAGCATTAGGTTTTCTGTATCCTTTAGTTATTATAATCCCATATTTTAATTGTATTTCCACATCTAGGAATATAACACTATTTCCTACAAAATTAGCAGTAAAAGCCATATTCAAATTGTTTCTACTTATATACTGTACAAAATTCTCAAACTGAGATTGCGACCCTGACCAAATAATCAACACATCGTCGATAAATCTCGACCAGTGCTGTATGTATTGTAAGTAAGGATTATCCACATTATATATGTACTCTTCCTCCCACAGAGCCAAAAACAAATTAGCAAAAGTCGGAGCGACTGGAGTACCCATCGCCGTTCCCATCTGTTGGATATACCACTGGTTGCCAAAACAAAATGCATTATGTGTTAGTACAAATTCTAGTAACTCACAGAGATAATCCACATGACTGCTTTCCCTATTTGATCTATTCAAAAACGATCTAACTGCCATTGTTCCATCCCTATGTAAAATACGTGTATACAGACTGACAACATCAATTGTTGGCAGCCTGTATTCAGACTGTACGTTAATATTTTCTAGATCCCGTAACAAGGTTTTTGTATCTAGTAAGAATGATGGTACATTGGTTAACAATGGTCTCAATATCCAATCTAAGTATTGTGAAACTGGTTCAGTCAGTGAACCAATTGCCGCAACTATGGGGCGTCCAGGAGGGGACTTTAAATTTTTATGTACTTTGGGGAGGAAGCACCATGATGGTTTGGAAACTTTTTTTGGAAATAGTCTCTCAACTTGTCGTTGTGAGATAAAATTATTTAGAATTCCCTTCTGTAAAAATTTTTTCTTAAAGTTTTCAGTGGGATCCCTAATCAGCTTTCTGTAGGTGGTCTCATCATTCAATTGTCTGTTTGCCTCTTCTAGATAATAGGTTTTATTCATAATTACAATGTTTCCCCCCTTGTCAGCGGGCTTTATAACAATCCTCTGACTATTTTTCAATCTTATTAAAGCCTCATTCTCTTCTTTTGTCAAATTAAATTTAGATCTTGGATAAATTAATGATTTCACATCTCTTTGTAATGCTTCATGAAACACTGCCAAAGCCGAGCCCGGTGACAAGGGGGGAAAGAATTCAGATTTTACTCCTCCACGGAATCTACTCTCACTACTTGTATCTTCCTTTTGTATTTCATCTTCTTCTAGGAGTTCCAAAAGATTTTTAGCTATCTCTCTATCAGTATCAGACATATTATTTCCATAGGAAAAACCCAAACTACTAACTTTTGTTGGTTTCTCTCCCTCACATATTGAAACTATCTCTCTATCCGTTTTGTTCTTAAATAATTTATGTAGATTAATTTTTCTCAGGGATTTACCAAGGTCTATTTGGAATTGAGTAAAATCAAAAGGAGTAGTTAAACAGAAATTCAAACCTCTCGATAGCAATGATCTACCTCTTTCAGTTAGTTCTAAATCTGAAATATTTATAACATTATTCTCTTTGACCTTTTTATTGCATGTGGAATTGGGAGGAGCAGGACACTCTACTTCCTCCAAGAGATCTGCTTCTTCTTCACACCGCCCCCTCTGAAGGGATAACTTGTTCTTTTTTCGACCCCCCCAGCGTATTCTCCGCCTAAAGGATTACGTGATGTTGAACTTTCATCATCACGTGAAGTCCCGGAGTATTCTCGTTGTATCTCCATAGCTTCCTCTACTCCGCTAGAATCCGAGCCAGAATCGGTAGTCCAGTAATCTGTTTTTCTATTATATGTCGGGCGAGATCTTCTCCAGTTCTTTTTTGTTGTTCTTTTATTATTCCCTTGTTTCTTCCATGTGAAGATACGATCCTGTTCAAAATGAACTTATCCTTTTTCTTTTCTTTTATTTCATTTTGTATCAGTACTAGGCGATTTTCCATTTTTCGTTGAAATGCAATCCATTGTGCCTCAATCAAACGTGATCTCAGTTCATTCTTAGGCCATGTTCACACGGCTTATTCTGGGACATAATTCAGTCCGTAATTACGCGCCGAAGTGCGCCAATTACGGGCTGAATCCGTCCCAGTAACTACGGTAATGCACAGTTCTCATAGAGAACTATGCATTACGTCTCCTCTCAATGCTCGGCGAATACGCCGAGGGGGGAGATAATTGACAGGTCACTTTCTAGCGGCGTATACGCGCCGCTAGCAATGACTGTCTATGGGCCGGCGAAGTGCTGGCCCCCCGCTCGCTCCCCCGCTCCCGCCCCCGGCCACACGGCGTAATTGCGGGGCGGAATTACGCCCCGCAGTTAAGCCGTGTGAACATAGCCTTAGTCATTTCTAATTTTTCACAGATCTTGTCATATTCTTGTTTTGATTTCTCTAGTACCAGATGTGTGAGTTTTAACAAGTGATCAATATACACCTGTTTCCATTTAGCCACAAATTCTGCATCTTCCTGATATTGTGAAATCTCTTTATAGACCCGTATTCCTCTTGGAGATCGTTCACTTTCACAATATGACTGTAGAGTTTTATTTGTCCAAAACATCCGGACTTCTTTCTCAGCAAGGGTTAACACTCTTGATTCAAGCGTGCGTGTACTTAAAACTTTGATCTCATCATAAGTATTGCATTGTGTGAAAAATGTGTTCACATCTTCCCATCCCGAATTAATAGTATTCTGGCAGTTGGCTCTTTCATTTTCCTCACTCGTTTTAGCAGTCTCCATTTAAATCATGCAGTTTAGTGAAGTGTGCTCAGCCCAGACACAGCTTCACACAATTAACAGAGTCCCAGTTACAAAGAGATTCAGCGGCACTACTTCATAGTGAGCAAGTTTCAAATAGTCATTAGACTTATAGGGATTGCGAGTCAAAACTGCCAAGCCATTCTATACGGAGAAGTGGTGCTCAAGCCCCAGCGAAAGAGAAAGTCCATTCCATAAATCCTTATACAAAGAAATAATAGGGCGGCACTCACCAGTCTTCTCCTTTAGTACTTTATTCTTGGTAAAATTTACATCGGGAAGCAAACACTTAGCCAACGACCGTTTCGCATGCTAACCCTCACGCTTTCTCAAGGCATGTCGGGGGAAAGCGCTCTTCCGCTATTTAACTCCCCCTCCGTACCTATCTCAGCTGGTACAATTAAAATCACACACATTTAAAAACTTTACAAAGACAAATAATTTCACAAAAATACCAAGAGGTCATTCCTTTCATTCAGACCTAGTGGACCTAGTGCTTCTGCTCTCAATATTCACCTCGATTCACTTTGCAGCAATTTTGTGTGTCTATCTTTATTAACCCCTGCATTTCTTATTCTTTCGATGCCTGCAAATTTAATTCCAGATGGATCTCCTCCATGTATATCTCTCATGTGATTTACAAAGCGAGGCACTCCCTTTCCTGTTTTGATCGAATATATATGTTCTTGAATTCTCTTATAAAGAGGTCTGATTGTTTTGCCTATGTAATATCAACCACAACTACACCACATCGCATATACTACGTGATCTGTTTTACATGTTATCAGTTCTTTTACTATATGATTTTTTGAACCTAAACGGATATTCTCACCTGGTATCATTTTTGCACATATAGTGTAATTTCCACATCTATGACTTCCTTTTGGTGCAAGATTTCTTAACCAATCCTGACGTTCTTCCTTAAATTTACTGCTGACTAGTTTGTCCCTAAGATTCTGACACCTCTTAAATGAGACAATTGGGGGTTGTAAGATCTTATCTTTTAAATCCTCATCAGTCATAAGTATATGCCAATTCCTTCTTATAGCATTTCTAATATAATTTGACATATTGCTCGGCTAGGAACAGCAGAGCAGACATGTTCGTTAATGCTGTAGGACCATCCAGTGCCTGACCAGGAAGTGGGAGCCTGAAACTGGCTGAGAGGAGCATGCTCTGTTAAAAAGCTTAGTGAGAAGAACCCTTTAAAGTGCAACACTGTGGGCAAAAGTGTTGGGACAATTATTGGCATAAACCAAGCCAACCAGTGTAAAGTTACACAAAAGTGTATAAACATGCACCAGTGATAAATCCAGGGCATTTTTAGACGGTCTAATCCAAGGGTCATAGTGGAGCAACCAGAGGTATTCTAAGAGCTTGGCTGAGCATCATGGAGTCATTTCCAGGTCCAGATAGGTTGGTTCTGGTTATAGGTCACACCCACAAACCCTTACCGACATAGGACTTATGGATACATCCTGATGCCAGTAATCCCGCTACACAGACGCTAGGTGATAGCGGCTAATTGCAGCTAAGGCCCCGTTCACATGGCTTATTTGCCCGATTGGCTGCCGTATTCGCGCCGGATTGCGCTCAATACGGCCCAATCCGTCGGAGTCAATATCGGTAATCCACATGCTCCATAGAGAACAGTGGAATCCGTCGCTCCTCCTCGCTCGGCAAATCCGTCGGGCGGGGAGAAAGTGACATGCACATTATTTACGGCGTGGACGCGCCGTAAACAATGCATTGTCTATGGGGCCGGGAGCGGCGCCCCCGCCGCGCTCCAGCCCCGCCCCCGTCCCGCATTCACGGCGGATTTGTGCGTTCAATACGGCGCACAAATCCGCCGTGAATAAGCCGTGTGAACACGGCCTAACACCCGGCAGTTACAGCGCAGGGGGGTGCTGCCATCTGCGCTGCTTAACCCCTTAGACACCACGGCAAAATCAATGAGGAACCATTCCTCACTGCGATCGGGATACCTGTGGCAAAACTGCAGGTTCTGGTCATTTAACATGGCAGCTGGAAGCCTTGTGAAGGCTTCCACCGCCACCATGTTTTCGATTTCCCTACTTCCAGCCCCAGGCAGAAAATGGGGTAACCGCCATCTTTGCACACCCTGATACACTGTATATGCAATGCATTAGGCTGTATAAGTGATCGTGCCCTCTAGTAGTGAAGTGCCCTAAGGGGACTCAAAGTTAAGGGGGATGTACCGTTTCATCAGTTTAGCTGAAATTATCCAGAGCACAGATCCGTCTCCCTTCTACGTTTACACGCAGGAGTATTAACACACTGAGGCTCAAGTCTGCTGTTTTCTGATTGTAGAAGCAGGTGCAGTGTGACTGAGGAGCTGTTAGCTGTACAGAGTGAAGGTGTTGCCCGTCCCTTATTCTGAGAGAGAGACAGGAATACGACCAGGGGGACCGGCACTGGGGAACAGTGTTTATAGAAAACTACCGTATATACTCGAGTATAAGCCGAGTTTTTCAGCCCAAAAAATGAGCTGAAAAACTCTACCTCGGCTTATACTCGAGTCACTGTCTGCGCTCGGGCGCTGCGATGGCCCGGGCGCCGACAGGGACGCTTCAGTTATATGCGGCTCCTCAGGGAGCGCATATAATTGAAGGCCGAGTGAGCGCACAGTGTCCGGGCGCTGCGCTGGCCCGGGCACTGTCCGCGATCCCTTCACCTACATGCGACTCCTCCGGAGCGCATACAGGTGAAGGGATACCACTGCGGGGCACAGAGCGAGCGCTCCGTGCTCCGCAGTGGACTCCGGGCGTCTGCGGCTGCCCGCAGTTTCCGGCACAGGCAGCGTGTGTCATCACGCTGCGTGCGCGGCCTGATGACGTCACCCTCCTGTGCCGAGAAGACCGAGGACAGCGCGCGGGAGGCCGGACAGCGAGGAGGCGGAGCGGCGAGGGAGACGAAGCAGCGGGGAGCCAGGTAAGTGATTGTTTTTGATTTTTTTAAACTGCCTATGCCTGCCTACAGCTGCCTATACCTGCCCTTTATCTGCCTACAGCCGGCCCTACAGCTGCCTATACCTGCCTATAGCTGGCCCTATACCTGCCTACAGCTGGCCTATACCTGCCCTAGACCTGCCGACAGCCCGCCCTACACCTGCCTACAGCCGGCCCTACACCTGCCTACAGCCGGCCCTACACCTGCCTACAGCCGGCCCTACACCTGCCTACAGCCGGCCCTATACCTGCCTACAGCTGTCCGTATACCTGCCTATAGCTGGCCCTATACCTGCCTACAGCTGGCCCTATACCTGCCTATAGCCTGCCTTATACCTGCCTACAGCCTGCCCTATACCTGCCTTCAGCCGGCCCTATACCTGCCTACAGCCTGCCCTATACCTGCCTACAGCTGCCTATACCTGGCCCTATACCTGCCTACAGTCGGCCCTATACCTGCCTACAGCCGGCCCTATACCTGCCTATGGGGCCAAATACCTGCCTATAATCTTCTTATGGGGGACATATAACTGCCTATTACATGCCTATGGGGCCGTATACCTGCCTATACCTGCATATAGGGCCATATATCCGCCTATAATTGGCTATGGGGGACATTAAACTGCCTATATCTGCCTATGTAATTTTATTGGTATCCATTTTTATTTTTAAAATTCACCAGTAGCCGCTTCATTTTCTACCCTAGGCTTATACTCGAGTCAATAAGTTTTCCCGTTTTTTGGGGCAAAAGTAGGTGCCTCGGATTATACTCGGGTCGGCTTATATTCGAGTATATACGGTAAGATAAGGGATCCTGTGAAAACAAGACAGCTTTGCAAATGACATCCAATTGCAAAGGTGCTTGTTTTCACTGTCCCCTTATTCTGAAGACCATTCAGTGAAATTACATAACCCCTTTAAAGTAAAAACAAAAAAAAATAAAGTATTAAAAGTTCAAATCACCCCATTTTCACCATTTTAAAACTAAAAAAAGTTTTTTAAAAAAGTTACACATATTTGGTATCGCCACGTCCGGAAAAGTCCGATCTATTGAAATATAACATCAGTTATCCAGTACGCTGAACAACATAGAAGAAAAAAAAATACAAACGGCAAAACTGCACTTTTTGCTCATTTCCATCCCCTAGAAATTGGAATAAAAGAAATCAAAAAAGTTGTATGTATTCCAAAGTGTTATCAATAAAAAGTACACAAAAAAGGCCCCCTCAACCACATCCATAGGTGTTAGTACAAAAAAGTGATTGGTCAAACAAAATGGCGCCGTGGCACAAATTTTAAAAAATGGAAAGTGTTCGGAATTTTTTTTACAGTACCAAAACATAAAGAAAACACTACATGTTTGGTATTGCCAGAATCATATCAACCTGTAGAATACAGAGAACACATCACTTTTACTTAAAAAAAAACAAAAAACTCCTGCAAACAAGGCACAAGTAGGTTTTTTTCTCATTTTGCCCCACTTAGAATTTTTTTGCCATTCCCCAGTATAATCTATGCTAATATGAATAACACCATTAGAAAGTAGATCTTGACCCGCAAAATAAAAGCCCTCATATATCTATGCAGATGGAAAAATACAAACATTATGGGAAGGTGAGGAGGTGAGCCGTATTATTACGACCGTCTATCAAGAAAGGGTTAAAGCAGGGAGCCAACCACTCTAAATAGTACCAGAGAAGAAATGATACTCTGCCGAACCCGTAAAATGAGAGCAAAGGGCGTTGGACCGCCTCCCCTACAGGCACAGAGGCATTGACAGCGCTAACTGGACAGTATCTCCCTACTCTCGCCCATTCTCTACATTACGACTTCCGCGTCCTATCTGCTCTGTCAGGGACACGCACAACGTTATACGGCCGCGAGTTGTCACGTGACGAGCAGGCGTGCGTGGAATAGAAGACTACATTTCCCAGGCTGCACAGCGGTTGCCACTCCCCTTAACGCCTGCGCACATTGTGGAGTCCTTGATCCTAGGGAGCCTAGACGGGCAGCAGAGTGGGTCACATCTACGGAAGCAAAATGCACAGTTGGAGCCGCGTGTATTGCACTTTAAGCAAGGTAAAAAGAGAGCGGATGGGGCCGCGTCTGGAGAGCCAAGCCTGGGCTGTAGTAGGGAGATAGCGCGCCCTCCTGTCAATGTGTGACAGCTGGGCCTAGAGGAGCAGCACTGCCTGTCCCACAGCCCTGCTCTCTGCTGACCTTCAGTCCAGTCCCCCAATACTTCGTACATAATCTGATGTACCGACCAGCTGGCAGTGACCCACTGATTGTAGCACACCGTGACCCACTGACAGTTCTATTCAGTGACATGAAGCAGAGGCTGTCGGTGCTGTACAATCCACTTATGGTGACAACATATGTGCCTTTACCACTCTGTGGTCAGTGATGACCCTACCCTGACGTATAACAGATGAGGCTGTGTCCACATGACACCTCCGCCACAGTTTATGTTGGGATACTGTGAAAATGCTATTCCAATGTATAGCCTAGGCCAGGACTGAGGGTATTCTGGAGCCCTTGGCAAGTAAAGCATATAGCACAGCCAGAAGGTCCTATAGAGTGTATATCACAGCATAGCAACAGAGTCCTATAGAGCAAATGCATATCACAGCATAGCAACAGAGTCCTATAGAGCAAATGCATATCACAGCATAGCCACAGAGTCCTATAGAGCAAATGTATATCACAGCATAGCCAGAGGTTCCTGTATAACGACTGTATACCTTAGCATAGCCATGTCATCATATAGAGTGAATATATACCACAGCATAGTCACAGAGTCCTATAGAGCAAATGTACATCACAGTATAGCCAGCGGTTCCTGTATAGCGATCGTATACCTCAGCATAGCCACGTAGTCATGTATACCACAACATAGCCACAGTGTCCTATAGAGCGACTGTATACCACAACATAGCCACAGTGTCCTATAGAGCGACTGTATACCACAAAATAGCCACAGTGTCCTGTAGAGCGAGTGTATACCACAACATAGCCACGGTGTCCTATAGAGCGACTGTATACCACAACATAGCCACGGTGTCCTATAGAGCGACGTATACCACATCATAGCCTCAGTGTCCTATAGTGCGACTGTATACCACAACATAGCCACAGTGTCCTATAGAGCGACTGTATACCACAACATAGCCACAGTGTCCTATAGAGCGACTGTATACCACAACATAGCCACAGTGTCCTATAGAGCGACTGTATACCACAACATAGCCACAGTGTCCTATAGAGCGACTGTATACCACAACATAGCCACAGTGTCCTATAGAGCGACTGTATACCACAACATAGCCACAGTGTCCTATAGAGCGACTGTATACCACAACATAGCCACAGTGTCCTATAGAGCGACTGTATACCACAACATAGCCACAGAGTCCTATAGAGCGACTGTATACCACAACATAGCCACAGAGTCCTATAGAGCGACTGTATACCACAACATAGCCCCAGAGTCCTATAGAGCGACTGTATACCACAACGTAGCCACAGAGTCCTATAGAGCGACTGGATCGCACAACATAGCCACAGAGTCCTATAGAGCGACTGTATACCACAACATAGCCACAGAGTCCTATAGAGCGACTGTATACCACAACATAGCCACAGAGTCCTATAGAGCGACTGTATACCACAACATAGCCCCAGAGTCCTATAGAGCGACTGTATACCACAACATAGCCACAGAGTCCTATAGAGCGACTGTATACCACAACATAGCCACAGAGCTCTATAGAGCGACTGTATACCGAGCATAGCCACAGAGCCCTATAGAGAGAAGGTATATCAAAGCACAGCCAGAAGATCCTATAGAGCGACTGTATACCGTAGAATAGCCACAGAGTCCTATAGAGTGACTTTGTGCCACAGCATAGTCAGTCCTATAGAGTGACTGTATACTGCAGCATAGTCTGTCCTACAGTGTGACTATATGCCACAGCATAGTCAGTCCTATAGAGCGAATGTATTTCACAGCATAGCCAGAGGGTCCTATAGAGCGAATGTATTCTGAGCATAGCCACAGAGTCCTATAGAGCGAATGTATATCACAGCATAGCCAGAGGGTCCTATAGAGCGAATGTATTTCACAGCATAGCCAGAGGGTCCTATAGAGCGAATGTATTTCACAGCATAGCCAGAGGGTCCTATAGAGCGAATGTATACTGAGCATAGCCACAGAGTCCTATAGAGCGAATGTATATCACAGCATAGCCAGAGGGTCCTATAGAGCGAATGTATACTGAGCATAGCCACAGAGTCCAACATGGCTACTTGTGTAGTAGCTGTGCACCCTGGCCAATAGACGAGAGGTCACTGATCCCTAAACATTGTGAAGTCCAC
Source organism: Phyllomedusa bahiana (assembly GCA_025379985.1). Taxonomy (NCBI): domain Eukaryota; kingdom Metazoa; phylum Chordata; class Amphibia; order Anura; family Hylidae; genus Phyllomedusa; species Phyllomedusa bahiana. Next base: position 152,403 of record JAODAL010000662.1, read on the forward strand.
AATAGTCAGTCATCAAACCAAATCCCAGTTTCTGCTTATAGCAATAAAGAAGACCTGTCATGTGTGGTACCTCTCCTGTCATGTCTGTCATGTATTTAGGAAATACTTTACTGAGAATAAGGGGATGTTCACACAGCGTATTTTGACAGGTTTTTCAGCACATGTTTTGCTTTGAAATATATGCCAAAATACACTGAAAACATTGCCCAATGCAAAATCGTTGTCATCAATGAGTTTACGCCCAGATTTCTCAGCTCGTACTGTACCTGTCGCTTACACGCCGCAAAATACAAATATATGCAAGACAGAAATCTGCCTCGGTAATTTGCGCAGCGTTTGTGCTTTGAAATTGCTTGTAATTTCAAAGTGCAAAAGATAGCGTTATAATGCGCAAAAGTGATGACACCCTCTGAACATACCCTCACAATTCTGCAGCTTCTCTTTTTCTATTGCCCCTCTGCTCCTCTTTAGAAATGTAAGAATTAATTGACATTTGGATGTCTCTGCATTCTCTGATGCTGTCCAGTTAGTGCTGATAGTACCAGACTGTGTAGGGGCAAGAGGACTATTCTTGGTCTTCTCCTCTTTTCTATCTACACAGCCCCATTGGACAAACCATCAGCAGATTTGGCTTCCAGTACCATCTCTATGCTGATGATACCCAATTATACACCTCCTCCCGAGACATCACTCCTGCCCTGCTACAAAACGCCAGTGACTGTCTGTCCGTTCTCTCTGACATCATGTCCTCTCTCCATCTGAAACTAAACCTCACTAAGACTGAACTTCTAGTCATCCCACCATTTACTAACCAACCCCACCCTGCTATTTCTGTTTCAGTGTGTGGCACCACCATAACTCCTAGGCAGCAGGCTCACTGTCTTTGGGTTATACTAGTTTCTGATCTGTTCTTCACCCCGTATATTCAATCCCTTGCCCGCTCCTGTCATTTGCATCTCAAGAACATCTCCAGAATCCGTCCTTTTCTCACTGTGGGAACAACTTATTCATTCTCGTCTTGACTACTGTAACTTCTTTCTTATCGGTCTCCCTCTCTGCAAACTCTCCCCTCTCCAATCTGTCCTGGTCGCAGCAGCCAGGCTTGTCTTTCTTTTCAGCTGCTATACTGATCCCTCTACCCTGTGTCAGTCACTGCACTGGTTGCCCATTCAATATAGAATACAGCATAAACTCATCACTCACCCATAAAACTCTCCACAGTGCTACACCCCCCTACACCTCCTCCCTCATCTCTGTCTACCACCCTACACATGCTCTCCGCTCTGCTGATGATATTAGACTACATGCCTCAGTCATCCGAACCTCCCATGCCCGTCTCCAAGATTTCACACATGCACCAGTTCTCTGGAACATGCTACCGAGGGCGATCAGGAACACTCACAACCCTCATAGTTTTAAGAGGGCCCTGAGAACACATCTTCTCAGTCTGGCATATCAAGATCCCTAATGCCTAACCCCCCACCCTCACCCACCAGCGCACTCATTTTCGGCACTTATCTGTATATAGATGTACTGTCTAGGTGGCAGGTTCATCCGAATTCTACATAAAACAACCCCATATTTACGTCACATGGCTGGACTTTTGTAAATCTAGCACTTCTTACCCTTCGTCTCACCCATATAACCTAATAGATTGTAAGCTCTTGCGAGTAGGGCCCTCACACCTTGTCTCATCTGTAAGTACCTTTTCACTGTATAATGTCTGTCTTTTTGTCTGCACCTACACCCTCCAAATTGTAAAGTGCTGCGGAATATGTTGGCAATATATAAATAAAGGTTATTATTATTATTAACACATTAGCATCAATTTATCTATATGTTTTCAGGGGGCATAACAGGAGAACAATGTAACACAGAGTTCTAAAAATAAAAATATGTCCCAGTAATTTAAGAATTTACTAAACTAGAGTAGGTCTTTAATGGGGTGTTCCCATCTCGCACATTAATAAAATATCCCTAGCCATCACTGTGTGAAAGGTGTGGGCTCCTGGAAGTGGCGGCTCAGAATGGAGAGCCGGTCAAGCTTGTACACAACTCTTTATTCTGTTCTTTGGGAGTTGTGAGTACAGCACAACACAACACTGCTCAGCTGTTGTTGGAACTTGCTCTCCGCTTTCCATTCTGTTCTATGGGAGTCGCAACTGCAGCTGAGCCATGTGTTCAGCTGTACTAGGAACTCCCATAGAAAAGAATGGAGAGGAGTGCAGAAGCGTGACCGGCTTTGCATCCTGAGCAAACACTTCTATGGGCCCTTTCCCAAAAAAGGTGCTGATTCCAGAGGTAGGATCCGCATTGATGGCTTGTCCCAAAAATAAAAACTAGATCAGTGCCCGTTGGTACTATGGGAATTCTGAGGACCCCTGAACACACCACTCGGCTGTACTTAAAACTCCTATAGAAAAGATTGGAGAGTAGTGACCTACTAATTTCTAAACAGACACTTTCAGGAGCTGTCTGGTGATAGTTGCGGGTCCTGCCTCTGACACCCACGACTATCACTCATTGGTGGCATATCCTAGTGAAGAGCCATTAATGTGTGAGATCATAAAACCCATTTTACAATCTATATATGAACTGGTGCATTGACTTTCTTGTATTTTTATGTATCTAGAAGACTCACTTAAGACACGTCACCCCAGGGTTGAAAAGGATCTGTGCTGTGCCGCTCCGAACCTACTCAGACCAACCATGTAGTTCTCTGAAAGTGTGTGGCTGCTTCGGAAGTCTTGGTTTGTAGTGTAGTAAAATGATTCTATGATCATAGGTTCATTCTGAACCTGCCTATGGGAATGTATTAGGCATTGGCCACGATTTGTCCTCTGATGCAACCAGCTGCTCAGTGTAATCGCCTTCCTTGTGATCTGTCAGCAGAACCAGCTATGTCCTACAAAAGCGCAGTCACAAATAAGGAAGGGGTTGCGGTAGCTTTATCAGTGCAGTCAGACCTCCATGCATCACATGTCAATGGCCTGTATGTGTGACATGCCATCACCTGACGTGATAGCAAAGCATTGTCTGTCGAGAAGCAGCTCTTACATTATTCTGTCTCATCTATAAGCTTATTTTTTTTTTTTAACAGCTAACTTTATTAACAGCATGACATCCCCTTGAGAGACAGCAGTTACACATGTAACTACACACAGTGAAGAAGCTGGAGTAATCATATTAATAACAACTATTCCACCAATATTCTTATTTAGTTACCCCATAGATGTCATGTAACCCTAACTGCCATAGGTCACATAACTGATGCCATAGTTGGTCCATGGGAGCCTTAGACAAGAATATGGGCTATACTTTTTTTTTTGTTTATTAAAAAAAAGGTTATTTTCATATTGCTGTTTGAGGCTTTTGTGGTGTTCATTAGTGATTCTGTCACATTTGACAACATAAATAAAATTTTCAGAGTCAAAAGTCCATAAAGCGCCTCTTGGATCCACATGAGATTCGACACCGCCTCATGGATTTTTATATTTATATGCAATATGTGAGGAGTCTAGAAAAGCCTCTCATTCAGCTAGACGCCGCGGTGATCTAAAGTGTTAAGCGCAGGGATGGAGCCGGCTCCAACCCTGCATACTGGCGGCACTGTATGGAGCACGGCTGCTAGCTGTACTGGACACAGCCGCACTGAGCTGCCACTCTGAGCTATCTCAGGGTGGCAGGAGAGGAGCGATGCTGCGGGAAGCCGGCAGGGTTTAACCTGCTTCCTGCAGCATCGATCTTCTCCTCTCCTGAGATAGCTCAGAGCGGCTGTGTTCTGTACATTCGGACTATAACCGTTCACACGGCTTATTTGCCGACGGATTGGCGCCGTATTCCGCGCCGGATTTGTGCTTCAATACGGCGCCAATCCGTCGGAGTCATTACGGTAATCCACTGCTCTCATAGAGAATAGTGGAATCCGTCGCTCCTCCCCGCTCGGCAAATCCGCCGCGGGGGGAGAAAGTGACATGCACATTATTTACGGCGCGTACGCGCCGTAAACAATGCATTGTCTATGGGGCCGGGAGCGGCGCTCCGGCCCCGCCCCCGTCCCGCCCCTTATTCACAGCGGATTTGTGCGCTCAATACGGCGCACAAATCCGTTGGAAATAAGCCGTGTGAACACGGCCTAAGACGCACCTCTGTTTTCCCCCTAACATTTTTTTGGGGGGTAAGTATGTAAGTATGTCTTATAGTCTGAAAAATACGGTGGATTCTAGAGTTAACCAGTGTACTAATAGATTCACAAAATGCTGGTCAAGGGCTAAAAAGGAAGGGCAAAAGCACACCACACAAAAAACAGGAGATGTTACTGAATGCATTGGTCAGTGGCGTTCTAACCTCACGTGATACTAACGTAGCACACTAGTGACGTCACCAATTGAAGCTCCAAAATGCTACAAGATCCTATGCGTTTCAGAATATCATGCATTCCTTCATCGGTGTTGGCAATATGTTCCATATTTGAATTGTTTCCTTTGGTTGTTTACACGTGTATTAACCCACATATACAATGTGCTAGTGCTCTGTATATTTTATTTAGAATTTATTTTAGGACTATGCAGAAAGTGCTGATACTTAGCTGTTTAGTTTTGGTGAAAATTTGTATTAGATGCTTGTGTTATTTGTTATTCATACCATTTTAATGAATATTTAGGTTTACCATTAAACAAGAATTCTGGAGCATCTTCTCTTTCTGCTTTGTGGTGTTCCTTTGTTAGGGCATGTCCCCACTGCACGGGTTTTCAGCCGGTTTGCAGTTTTTCAGACCGCCTGAAAAACCGGCCGAAAATGAGCACAATTGTGCCCTATGGAAAACCCGTGCAGCAGTCCCCACTGCACTGGTTTTGCCGCTGGCGGTCCGGCGGCAAAACATTGTGGAAGTACAATCTTCCCTCCGGTTTCCGGACGGAAGATGTGCTTCTCAATGGGCGGGGGGAGGGCTCTTCTCCAATCATCGCGGAGTAAAGCCGTCCCCCCTCCCCGCTGCGGCCATGAGGACGGCCACAAAACAGGACAAATACCGGCCGGCTAACCGGCCGGTATTTGTCCACTGTCGTACCCTTACTCTTCCTGGAAAGACGAAAACAAGATGAACCGTGTCAATAGGGTATGTAAATTAGTCTCACATTAAGACTGTGTATGGTCACACCCCTTTGACAAGAGGAATTGTATTTCAAAGTCATCAATTTATTAATACATTTCCAGGAGGGATAACCAAGTCACAGTGCAAAATTCTGAAAACGATACTCCAGAATAATTTTTTTTTTTTTAGTAAATGTATGTATTAAACATGCTTATCAGGAGAGCTGACTGGTCCTGTAAAGATTTAAACAAGACTTGTGTGACAATCTATTGGACTGAGAGTATAACTTTTGGGTTCAAGCACATGCAAGATTATTGGGTATAATTGCATTTCTGCTGATTTGTTTGCTTTTTCTCAAATTAAGTTATTTGGTATAATTCTTTATCTTGAAGTGGATGCTGATGTCACAGTTATCGGCTCTGGTCCAGGAGGTTATGTTGCTGCAATCAAAGCTGCCCAATTGGGTTTCCAGGTGAGTGGGGGTATTCCACAGTACCCAAATGTCATATGTTAGGGCATACTTTACCTTTTGGAAAATAAAAGCACTTGTCACCTACCCACAAAATAGGTAAAAAGTGTCTGATTGTTAGGGTTCACAGCACTAGGACCCCACTGATCACAAGAGTGGTAGTCCTGTTGAACGCCCACCAATCAAACACCTCCTATTTTGTGGGTAGGTGTATGTCTTGGGACAGCTCCTTTAAGGACCCTTGATTTTAAGGCTATGTTCACACGGCATAATTGCGGCGCACACAGTACAGCTGCAATTGCGCCGGGTGCTTTGAGAGTCGCGCCTGGAAGCCCTCCGTCCCTATTGACATTCATTACTCGCGGCACGTATTCGCCGCAAGTAATTGACATGTCACTTATCTCCCCGCGCGTACAATACTATTGTATTGTATGAGTGGGGAGAGGAAGCGTAATTTATAGTTCTCTGAGAACTATGGATGACCGTAATTTTGTCGGGCATCTCGCTCGCATTAGAGCGCAAATACACTGCAAAATGTGTCGAAATTACCCTGTGTGAACATCCCCTAATACACTTTTCCAACTTTGCAGTACTGATATTTCAACTTTTTTTATTGATACAGCTGTGAGACATAGGATTCTTAAAAAGTTAAGCTGTACTAGCCATGACATCAATGCATACTTGTGTGTTTGTATTATAGTAACAGGCATTACAGCTCCAATTATACCAAATCGAAATAGAATGTGTTTAACCCCTTAACGACCTTGGGCGTATGAGTACGTCCCAGGGCCGCTAAGGGGTGTTGCAGGGGGATCGCGCCGCGAAACCACCCCCCTTCCCCCCCGCACAGCCGCTGGGTGTTAGCGGCAACTCGCCGCAAACACCCGGCAGTAACAGCGCCGGCGGGAGGCTCCGCCCGCTGCCGCTGTTTAACCCATCAGACACCGCGGCAAAGATGGCCGCGGCATCTGAATTAACGCCAATCGGTGCCGTGCACCGATCGTTACGGTGATCGGCATCAGCGCAGCTATGTTGCACCGATCCGATGACCGGGCATGGTGGTGGGGAGCCTTGTGAAGGCTCCTGTCACTTACCCTGGCCGATTTGCCCCACTTCCGTCCGCAGACAGGAAGTGGGGAAACCGCCATCTTTGTACACCCTAATACATTGCCTATGCAATGCATTAGGTTGTATAAACAATCTCGCCACCTAGTGGTCAAGTACCATAGGTGGCCTCAATGTTACAGTTAAAAAAATAAAAAATAAAAAATAAATTTTTTAAAGTACAAAAAAAAGTATTAAAAGTTCCCCATTTTACAAATAAAATCATTAAAATAATAAAAAAGTTACACATATTTGGTATCGCCGCGTCCGAAAAAGTCCGATCTATAAAAATATAACATTATTTATCCCGTACGCTGAACACCATAGAAGAAAAAAAATTCCAAACGCCAAAATTGCGTTTTTTAGTCATTTTACGTCACTCAAAAAATGGAATAAAAATGATCAAAAAAGTCGCATGCATTCCAAACTGCTAGCGATAAAAAGTACACTTCAGCCCGCAAAAAATGCCCTCTCACTCACGTCCATAGGCGTTAGTACAAAAAAGTTATTGGTCGCACAAAATGGCGCCGTGGCACAAATTTCAAAAACAGAAAATGTTTGAAATTTTTTTTTACAATACCAAAACAAAGGAAACCGTACATGTTTGGTATTGTTGGATGTGTTTCATCCTGTAGAATACAGAGAACACATTATATTTACCGAAGATTGAACGTCGTAAAAACAAAACCCCCGCAAACATGGCGAAAATACATTTTTTTTCACATTTTGTCCCACTTGGAATTTTTTTGCGGTTTCCCAGTATATTCTATAGTATAGTGAATAACACCATTAGAAAGTACATCTTGTCCCGCAAAATAAAAGCCCTCATGTCTATGTAGGTGGAAAAATAAAAAAGTTATGGCTTTCAGAAGGCGAGGAGGGAAAAAACGAACGTGTCACCAAAAAAAAACGCCTGGTCCTTAAGGGGTTAAAGAAATATAATTCTGTTTTTATATTACAGTTTTATTAGGTTCATGTTACTTTTTTAGTGTTTAAATTGGAGAACTACTTAAATAGCAAGTCTGTTAAATCTGAAAAATAACTGTTCATTTTCCTAGAGAGAAATACATGTGTTGCTATTCTTATGATCCTTTCTGTATCTGACTGGCATTCAATAAGTCTATGCAATTTATTTCAGACGGTTTGTGTGGAGAAGAATGAAACTCTTGGTGGAACCTGTCTGAACGTTGGATGTATTCCATCTAAGGTATGTCTGAGTGGCTATATTATGTTTAGGACCGTGTGATGTAAATATACTGCAAAAATGGTTAAGTTTCCAGCCCTGCAATTTAGAAAGAGCAGGTTGGGTGCCCACCTGCCCAAAACAGACAGGGACTCTAAGTGAAAGTCAAAAGTGTTTTAGGCTCCGTATACCCTATGTTCACTGGCTGCTGTAAGTGATATGTGCCCAGGACATACACATCCAATGGAAGCCTGTAAAAGATGCCATGCAACAAAAAATGTACTGTGTTCCCTCACCATACAATACTAATTGGTTCCAGGGCAACTATTGTGTATAAAAAACATAATTCCTTGGAAAACTGGTAATTATTTCTGAAGCCCAAAATGTTGCCCAACAAAAATAGAGATTTAAGAAAATATAGTAGATAAATAATACAGATGAAGCAAATACTCACACAAAACAGGTCTTTTAAGACCTCCTGGGAAAAAAGGTTCATTAGAGCTGATAAACCACCATATGTGCAAACACACTAAAAAGACGTTGGGTCAGTTAGAATCCTGACACTCTGGATGTTAGGAAGGTATTAAGTAACAGTTTTAAAGCAACATCATTTTCTTTGTCTTGGTAGATGTCCTCCATTTATAAAAAAAAAAAAATATATCCTTATGTACCTGTAGAAAGTTAATTCAGTTCACTGAACGCTACTGTTGTGTATTGTTCTTTATGTAGAGGAAACTAAAAATTTGGGAATATTAAGTGCTATGCAGAATTCATGTCACACCTTATTCATACCAAGGAACATTGTTAATATAAGTTTGACCTTTGCTGTTTGGCAACATGTTGACTGTATTTCAAACATAACCTTCAAGGTTAAGCGAAACATAAATCAAGACACAAAGGCATTTTTAAAATTCCAGTCGCCCAACTGCATAGATGGGATTGTGAACTGCATATGATATATACGGTACATTTTTTAAAATATTTTAATCATAACAGACTAACAATGTCTTTTTACAGGCTTTGCTGAACAACTCCTATCTGTATCATTTAGCTCATGGAAAAGATTTTGCAAGTAGAGGAATTGAAGGTAACATAGATACTATCTTGTGTTTTGGCAACTTTCAATCTGACAATGACAGTGTGCAGACTGTTAGAAAAAGATGGTTTGGATGACAGCATAGTAAAAGCAGGAATCGGCTTTATTCCAGAGTGAGAGACACCATCACTTTTTAAAAAAAAAAAGCAGGAATCAGCTTTATTCCAGAGTGAGACACCATCACAACGTTCCGGCCTGTCAGTGCATGGCCTTTTTCAAGCAGCATAAAATACAGAGTGTAATCCAGGTGTATGTAAGGGGATATCAGACCCTCCTCAATCACATAACATCCAATCAAGTGACAAGCATTAATAAACATTTAACAAACACATGTGCAAGTGGATATTCATAGGTCAAATACAATGATGGACATAAAACATCACTCCTTATAACTCATATCCCCATTGCCTGGGGAACTCAAGACATCAGATGCATACATACCGTGCCTAATACATTGCGGCGTCCTCTAATCTATATTGCGCATATCCGGAAATCCGCGCAGCGGCGCTGAGGGAATCTGGAAGCGCCAAGCACTACGGCTTCAAAGGTAACTACTGCGCATGTCTAAGGACAAGTCATCATTCTAAATAGCGTTACAAGTACGATAACCAATGTGTGAAATGCTGAAGAGTAAGTAAATGATTGAGCATAATGCCTCTAGACTCTGATCCACATTTTTATGTTATTCTACTAGGCCCAAACAGGGAGAAGAGAAAAAAAAAATGGTGAGAGACTCAGAAAAAGCTAAAGCCATTCAGCATCACTCCTCAAAACGGGCCATAATCAACAGTGGTCAGTCATAGTCTATAGAAATATACAGAAACATATACAGGTAATCTGTATCATTTTATTATATTGACAATTCAGCATTCAACACATAAACAAAAATAATAATAAAAAATATATTATACAAAACCAATTAAATTTTTTTTTTCTTTTATGCATTGCATCCGATGTCTGAGGCCCCCAAACAATATCGCCTAAAAAAGATAAAAAAAAGTATCAATACACCATAAAAACAATAATTCATGCTAAAGAAAAAAGATGGCGCAAATAACAATAACATAATAATACATTAAATCTTAAATTCAATATTAAGGCCAGAAGGTTGCAAAGTTTGTAATTCAAAAATCCACCTACTCTCCTTCTTCCTTAAAAGCATCTCACGGTCACCCCCACGTCGTAGTTGAGAAACGGAATCAATATCCCTAAATCTTAGCTGTGACACCGAATGTATCAATTCCACAAAATGTTTTGCTACAGGAACATCCATCAACCTCTTCCTAATCGTACTTTTATTTTTATTAATCCTTTGACGGATTTCCATCGTCGTCTCCCCAACATACATCAAGCCACAAGGGCAAGTAATCACATATATCATATAACGAAGTGTGCAGACTGTTATCATGACATATATAGTTTTATACTGCAGCACACTGAATTTTATTTATTTATTTTTTTTTTGCAGTGTCTGGAATCCGCTTAAATCTAGAGAAGATGATGGAACAGAAAAGTGGGGCTGTAAAGTCTCTTACAGGCGGCATTGCTCATCTATTCAAACAGAATAAGGTCTGTTTCCTATAGTTTGAATACACTATGAAATATATGCATTTTTTGTGGCTAAATATTTGAAGTGGTTGTCCTCCGTCAACTTGTATGGGACAAACAGAGTTAGCAGAGTACAGAGCTCAGCTATCTCTATCACCTGTTCGCCAACTGCTCCGTTCAAAGTCTTCCTCACTGCTCGAGCATGTTGAGGAATGATGGGAACTCGGACCCTTGTTTTAGTGATTTGTTGGGGTCCCAACTATCCTGTAAATAGGGGATCAATGTCTTTGGTATTTTGTCTTTAATATTTAGCTGTTATTGTAATGTTTATTCTCGCATAGTAAAGGCAGTATAGAAATTTATCCTGAATGCTTGTTGTCCACACACATTAACTGAGCTAGAATGTAAGAAAAAGGGGCATACTTTGCAAGGAAAAAAATGGATATACCTAGAGCAGTTGTAATGACGGCGAAGTTCTCCAGGCTATTGGTACAATCCACATAATTATTCTTTACTTTTTGTTTTAGTCAGTTTGTGGTTGTGTTGGTTGAGGAGAGACAGATTTACTTCTGTGTCTATTCTGTTACCACCATTGATTGGCTGTATCCTGTTGTGTGTGACAATTTTGTATAAGGCTATGTTCACGCGGGGTAATTTCGGCACGCATTTTGCAGCGTAATTGCGCTCTAATACAGGCGAGATGCGCGCTGAAATTACGGTAATCCATAGTCCTCATAGAGAACTATGGATTACGCCTCCTCTCCCCACTCGTACAATACGATGAGATTAGTGACATGTCAATTACTTGCGGCGAATACACGCCTCAAGTAATGAATGTCAATGGGGCCGGCGGGCCGGCGCCCCAACACCCTCCCCCGTGTGCCGTGGGAGTACATGCATATTAGCTTGAGCTCCCGAAACACACGATGTACTGTACGCGCCACAGTACATCATGTGAACATACCCTAACATGCATGTTTCCGTACTCATGAGTTGTGTATCTTGTGCAGGTTGCACACGTTCAAGGCTTTGGAAAAATCACAGGGAAAAACCAGTAACTGCAACAAAAGCAGATGGCAGCACTCAAGTCATCAATACAAAGAACATCCTTATAGCGACTGGATCCGAGGTCACTCCTTTTCCAGGAATTGAGGTATTGTCATCTTAATAAATAGATCTGATTGGAAAATTCTATAAGTATTTATTTACTTAGGTCTGTTTCATTCCAGATTGATGAAGAAACTGTAGTATCATCAACTGGTGCATTATCTCTGAAGAAAGTGCCTGAGAAGATGATTGTCATTGGTGGTGGTGTTATTGGTGTTGAATTGGTACGTTGAGTATGTTCGCTCACACATCGGCTTACCTCAACCCTAATATAGTTAATATTCTTGTCATTGTCACCAATTGGTCCTGATATTTTTTCACCGCTCATTTTTTTTCTTTCAGGGATCTGTGTGGCAACGATTGGGAGCAGATGTTACAGCAGTTGAATTTTTGGGACATGTTGGTGGAATAGGGATTGACATGGAAATCTCCAAAAATTTCCAGAGGATTCTTCAAAAACAGGGTTTGAAATTTAAGCTGAACACTAAGGTCACTGGTGCGACTAGGGGAGCAGATGGCAAAATCAATGTTTCGTAAGTGTTTATTGTTCTAACTTCTAATTTAAACAAGGGAAACAATACAGTTATGTGAATAAATGTAGCACAATGAAACAAATCCCTTTCATTGCAAGTTTATAATCTAGAGACAATGTGAGATTTGTGGTATGATCTGCAGCATGAAGGATGATGTCTACATATTCAATCATGCTTTAGAAGACTTAGGGGCCGTTTAAAAGGATTCTTCAAAAAACAGGGTGAAATTTAGCGAACCTACTAAGGTCACTGGTGCGACTAGGGGAGCAGATGGCAAAATCAATGTTTCGTAAAGTTATTGTCTAACTTCTATTTAACAGGGAGGGAAACATACATGTTTATCTAAATATATGCCGCACAAAGTGGACAAAATCCCGTTCATTGCAATGTTATAATTCTAGAGACAATGTGAGATTTTGGCGGTTATTCTGCAGTCATGAAGACTGAAATGTCTACAATATCCAATCATGCTTTAGAAGACTTAGAAGGTTTAAAATGTGTTTTACCTTCTTTCTAGCAATGTCATTTGAAAATCTAGTTGAAACTATTTTACCATTAGTTTAACTTTACAAGTAGAATTGTAGAATCAATACATTTTGGTCTTTTTAAGGACTTGTTCCCAGAGTATTTTTTTTTTTACTTAAGCTATGATTTTATGGCAACTAGTGGCCACTATAAGCCTCTTTTGTTAACTTTTTAAAGCATATATCATAGGTATTGGTCAGCAGCATTTCCCAATTTGTACTTCTATTGGAAGTCTGCAACAAATCCCATTATATAGGTATACTGAAGTATATATCCTATATAGACAACCAGGGCTGTGGAGTCGGTAAGCCAAAGCTCCGACTCCTCAATTTCCCTGACTCCTTCATACATGACGCATGTTTAAGTGAAAACTTTACTGTAGTAAAATGGGCACATCAGGCTTTTTATCACCTTATGATAACCGTAACCAAGATATTTAGGTAGAACAGACACTGACAAGCAAAAATGTTTTGAACTTTTGACTTTCAGGATCCACATCTCACCATCCGCTACAGCTTTGTACATGATGCTACCATCAGTTTGTAAAGGCTCATTTTACCTATCTTGTACATAAATATGACTTGCAAGTATTTAGCATCTGCTTAGTTCTTCAGATTCTTATCCTGTAACTGCATTGTTACTATTTTGCTCCTTTAATTTTTATTATTATGTTGGTTTTTGGTAAATCAACCTATGGCTTTCAATACTGCCTGACTCCTCCTGGGCTCTGGATCAGTTTCAAGCATGTTTTGACTAAAATGTGATCCCAGGTCTCTTCTACACATTCCAACTGTTGATGCTGACTGGACTTTGGTACGAATAGTTTTTTCTTCAACTCTACCTATAAGTGTTCGATTGGGTTGAGCTCTGGGGACTGTGGAGGTCAAAACAGTAACTCTACTTCAATGTCATTGAACTATTCCTTCTTTAACCTTGATGTATGCTTCAGCTCGTTGTCCTGCTGGAACACTGTCGTCCTTTTCATACCCATAGTACTCGAGAATATGAAGTAACTCTTGTTGTAAATACATATAGCTAAGCATTACGATCAACATCAGTCCTGGTCAAGTGTCCAACATCTTTGGCTGTGAAACAACCCTATATCATCAGGCTTCCTCCACTGAACTTGACAGTTTCTTCAACTTCTCGATCCCTTAGCCCCCTTTTCCCTTGATTCTTCCAAACCCATTTAGACCCATCGGAGCCCGGTGTATTGACTTTCATCTCATTGTTCCAAATCACCCGTTTCCAGTCTTCCACTTTCTGTACTTTTTTGCAAACTCAAGCCGGTGCTTCGTATGAAGAGATTCAAATTGAGGTTTCTTCACCTTTTTCGGACCATCATTCCAGACTTGTGTAATGCGTGTTGCATTGTGCTTGCATGGACATCTGTGATCTCACTCTTATGAAGCATACGAGCCACCTCCACTGCTGTTTGTCGCGCCACAACTGATAGACCTTGTGATGAGCCAACTTGTTGACTCGGATATTTTACCTGGACGCCAACCTCATATCTTTGGAATGGATAGATAGACTTCCAGGGGTCAGTGCCTCACATGATGCAGTTTGGCAATTTTCTTTGCCGAGAGACCGCTATTGATGAGCTGGATGATGCTGCTTCTCTTTTCTTGGGAAATAGTCTTCATGACTGCTCCTTGATTCAAACCAGTGACCTTTCGCTTGTGAATCAGCTTGATAACACACTGAGCTATTAGGGAATGTAAGAACAGGTTGTAATTTGCAGTAACAGGAAGAAAAAGATTGTTCCACCACCAGGAACAAAACTATAAAAATGCAGTTACATGACAAGAATCTGCATGACTAAGCATATGCTAATTGGTTGCAGGTCAAATTTATATGTAAGATTGTCTATAAAACGGTGTAGTTTCACATTGAAAGCTGTAGTGGATGATGAGATATGGAGCCTGAAAGTCAAAAGTTCAAAACATTGTTATCCTTTTGCTTGTCAGTGTAAAATATATTTATTAGATAAGACTTTAGAATAAAAAAAATGTAAATATGCAAAATGCTGCGGTAGGTGGGAAAAAACAGTTTTCATCAAAACCATCCTGAATAACATTTGTGGAGACTATGACCCTAGATGTGACATCATTATTTTCAGGCTAGAGAACAGCCTCGCTACACTAACTTGGGTTAAGCAGTAACCACAGGGGCAACATCACTTAACAATTTCAGAGTATAAAGGAATTGGCTCATGCACAGTCAGTTCTGATGAACGGTTGAACTCTAATACTACTTTGAGAGCAAGTGAAAAATTTTGCTGAAATCTGTTTGCTATGGGAGCGGAATCTTTTCCCCTGCGGTAACACTTTGCCCGCTCCATGTCCTCCAAATACTTCTCAAAATTACACTCCTCATCTGATGAGGCAAAAGATATAGGAGCGGTAGCACTGGCAAGATCCAATTCCTCTTGCTCTTGGCACTGCATTGAACTAGCTACCAATTTATTATGTATTTTATAACTCCCATGGGCACCGACGGGCTACCCATTCCTATACAGTAAAAAAAAAAAATATACAGTGCTGGTATGAATTGACATATGCCAAAAGGATACTCTATTGGTATACGCTGGGTGCATGGGGGCTTATAGACGTTGTACAATTGGTGGATACTGATGCTGCTAATAACTCATGCCCAAACAATGTTGTGAACAGAGACAAAGATTGGGGGGAAAAAAAAGTTGTACATGATTTGCAACCTTTTCCTACCTAAGGTTATGTGGCAGTTGCTGCAAGCTGTAATTTTGACACAACCAAAAGTTGTTGTGCAGCTTTAGCCTCAGGAACCAAAAGAAGGATTGGAGCCATTACAGAATGCTGTTCATAAACACTCCATGTGATACAACTGCAGTCTGTTAACAAGGACTGAGTTTAGGAGTGAGCTACCTCTATTCAGACAAACATTTGACAGATCAGATTCCAGAGAAAACTTCCTAGCCATTGTGTATGTGAGGTTTATCCTTCTATGACATCTGAGCATTATATTAAAAAAAGGAGCTCCACTTCAACAGTTTGTCCAAAAGATACTTTTTTTTTTTTTTTTTTACCAAGCAAAATCTTTATCATTGTTACATAACCAAAATGAAATTTTTGATGAGTGCTGAATTATTATCAATTATGTTGACAGTATTGAAGCAGCAGCTGGTGGGAAAGCAGAGGTGGTAACCTGTGATGTTTTACTTGTGTGCATTGGCCGTCGTCCCTACACACAAAACCTTGGTTTGCAAGAGCTTGGAATTGAATTGGATAACAGGGGGAGGATCCCAATCAACACTAGATTCCAGACAAAAATCCCAAAGTAAGTAAAACATTAGAATTCAGAAGTAGAGGAATTGGTTGCATTCAGAAGAGACATTTATAGAAGTTGGTACGAGCAAAATAAAAGTTGATAGGAGCCTGATAATAGGACTGTATATTAAATTGGATGTCAGACATAAGTTACACAAAGTATACACTAGATGATATACAAATGAAAATATTTTTTTTACTATATCTGGTACAGTATATTGTTAGCGTGTAAAGTCAGAAGCAATGTTACACAATCTTTTCTTAAATAGCTGAAATAAAAATCAGTATTTCTTGTGGAAGCCCAAGTTGAAGTTTTTTGCAGATCGCCTGCTCATGAACAGATGTGAAAGGGGCTGTAGCAAATCCTATTAAAAGTAAATTCCAATGTTTTATTTAGGTTTTTAGTTATCTTTTATTACTTTTAATAAGTCAGCCAGCCAGTTACAGGGTTTTCCTATCATAGGCATTAATTACCTATCCACAGGATAGCTGATTAATGTCTGATTGCTGGGGCCTCCACCAATCACATAAATGGGGTTCCGGAATTCTTGCTCTTTCTTCTAATGCCTGCACAGCCTAAAAGTCTTTGAATGCGACTGTGGCCAAGGATGTGTGCGGCTTCATTAAAAGTCTATGAAACCGACTGAGACAGTCGAGTGCTTTACTTGGCTATTTTTGTTGGTCTCGCACAAACTGAATGGAGCAGTAGTGTGGTTAACAATTGCTCTGTTCAATCCCTTCTTCACTACGCTCAGTAAAGAAGTATAGGCATGGGGGGTAAAAAATGTCTGATGGTAATACCTCTATAATGTTTATCTCAATTGGATAAGTAGGGTTTTATGTGCTTTATAATAGCACATTTCAATAGCTAACATAAATTGTTTTGAACTTGCTGTTACTTTCCAACACCTATAAATTATTTATTTTTGTTCTTTTTTTTTTTAACAGTATATATGCAATTGGTGATGTTGTAGCTGGACCTATGTTGGCCCAAAAAGCAGAAGATGAAGGTATAATCTGTGTTGAAGGGATGGCTGGTGGAGCAGTCCATATTGACTACAACTGTGTGCCATCTGTAATCTATACGCACCCTGAGGTGGCTTGGGTTGGAAAATCAGAGGAGCAGTTAAAAGAAGAGGTATCATTCTAAATACAGTCTTAAAGATTTCACTGTGTTAACGTAGTTTTCTGGTTTAGAAAATATTTTCTAATATCCCAGGAAGGGAGTCCTCAAGTCTGGCCAGTTTAATGAATGGCACTGTGTAATGCTTCATTTACCTTAGTGGTGGACCGAAAGGAGAAGTAAACAAATGCTGCTATGTTCATCCAAAGATTACATTTTATTATATCAACTATTAGCTTTTTTTTTGAAAAGCCTTCTAATAAAAAAGGGATTCTATAAGTTTGCAACGTCTTTTTAAAGTCTATATATGTCTTTTTAATGTAAATTAGTGAAGGATGTTTTGTGAACCAACAAACTCTGTGGATTAAAAACCTTAAATCACCATCTTTCTCTACAGGGTGTGGAATACAAAGTAGGGAAGTTTCCATTTGCTGCTAACAGCAGGGCTAAGACAAATGCAGACACAGACGGCTTGGTGAAAATTCTCAGTCATAAGTCAACTGACAGAATGCTGGGAGCACATATTCTTGGATCAGTAAGTTTCCTTCAATCTTATCAGAACCACCTCATGACCAATCTGAAGTCTGGTAGTTAAAAAACTTGGCTAAAAAGAAATGGACATAATTGTACAAACTTGCAATGTACTATTGCATGGTGGTACTTAAAAGGGTATTCTCATTTCAATAACTGCTCTGATACCTTAAAAATGTGATGTTATTAAGCTTTGTAATGTATATTGTGTGTTTGCAAAACGTGCCTTTTCTTTTCCAGGTCTCTCCTTGCTGCCCCGTTATCTTTAGATTCTAGGGTTCCCGAACACTTGTGCTATACATTGATAGGGATCACTGCATCTTAATGACCTTGCTGGTGGATGTAATCTTGTGAACCTGTGTATTTGCGCTTGCGCAGTATGTCCCGGTCATTTCACTGTTCACTGATGATCGCTGCATGTTGAGCATAGTCAGTGAACAGGACTGGCTTCATACACTTTCATTATCTTTGCGGAACGGGTCTCTGAAATGTCTGTGTGATCCCTCTCATGAAGCGAAGTACAGATCTGTCTGTACTTTGCATCACATGCGTTAAAACACGGACATTTCAGAGCCATGTTCGGCAAAGATAAAGGGATATTCACCTGCTGATCGGAGGCCTGGCAGTGCTTTCTCTTTATTGCCCTGCTTCCATCTTCCCTGTTAGTTGGCTGCCCGCGTGGCTTCTCCTGCCAGATTACCTTCCTGTAGACTGGATTTCCACCTGTGCTCGCGCTTTTACTCACTTTAAGGGTTACGCTTCGGTTTCATTGAGTTCCCCCATCTTTACTTGCGGGTCTCTCAGTGGTGATCAGCTGTCAGCTACCTCCGCTCCCCCATTAGACTGAGGAAGCCAGCAGCGCAGTGATTTTAGAAGCAGGGACAAGGTGAAGCCGGCAGCACTGTGATGTTAAAAGTGAGGGCAAGGTAAAGGCACAGAGGTATCGGAATCTGAGCATCAGGACGCTGCAACCTCATCTTCCCATCATGAGATCTTGCCACTGCTGGTATGGGGAGTCAGCTTCTAAAATCACAGCGCTCCCAGCTTCCTTGGGCCCCCAATCAA
Organism: Phyllomedusa bahiana; assembly: GCA_025379985.1. NCBI lineage: Eukaryota > Metazoa > Chordata > Amphibia > Anura > Hylidae > Phyllomedusa > Phyllomedusa bahiana. Next base: position 171,087 of record JAODAL010000662.1, read on the forward strand.
CAGGTTAATTATGTCCTAGTAAGGTGTTTCTGCTTTATACACTCGGACTACCCCTTTATCTTTGCCGAATGCGGCTCTGAAATGTCCGTGTGATAACTCATGTGATGCAAAGTACAGAGAGAGTAAGTGACAGACATCCTGTTTCCAGCAGTGTGCTTCTTATACAGTAGTTTTAGAGCATTTATTACCCAAATCTGGCAGGTTGCAGCCTGTTCTGCCGTAGAGGAATCACATTTATTCATGAGCAGTGTTAGCCATGCCCACCCATGGATGGGTGGGGCTAGCAGCATGTGGGAGGGGCTAACAGACTTACTAATAAACTGGATTAGTCGCTGGCAAAACAGGCTGCAAGCTGCCAAATTTTTGAACATTAAATGTTCTGAAACTACTGTATCTTAAGGAATAAGACACACAACTGGAAACCACATTTCTATCACTAGCTTGTGCTGTATTCAGCAAGGGAGCATGACCTATATGACAGGTTCCCTTTAAAGGGGTTGTCTCATCATGCTGTTTCACAGAGCCACAGCCAGTTTTTGGCAGCAGTGATTGGCTTATCTCTGCTGTCCCTAGCTGTTTCTGTTAGAGAAACATTAGTACTGGAGGAAGCAGTATCTAAATGATTAGAAAGAACAACAGAGGTCACTTTGCCACCGCATTGGCAATCCCATAATGTGTTTGCGGCATGCCATTGAGTTGCTAGTGTCCTGCCAATGGCCCACAAATGATCAAGTACAGAAGCTGCCTGATGCTACACTGCCATGCCTCATAAACTGCAGTACAGAAGTAGTCTGGTGTATTATATGAGTGGTCACAGGATCACGTTTTAAAGTAGTAAAATAAAAATTCCAAGTGAAAAAAACACCTTTTTTACTCCTGTATTAGAAAAACAAATAAAAGTAAAACTATACCTAGTTCTCAAACTCCTATGTTTGTATATTTGTTTATCCTGCATCCCAAAAAATAAGTGATCAGTTTTAAGTACCCCAAAATGGCATGAATGAAAACTCCAAGTTGTCGTCATATAAATGCCACAAACCTTTAAATGCAGCAAAACAAAAACTTTTTCTAGTCTTTTTTTCCATTCTGCAAAAAATAGAAAACATAAACTAAACAAGTTTGTAATTCCTGTAATCATCATACCAACCTGCTGTAAAAACCCCCCAAAAAATCGAGGAATTACTGTTTTCTTTCCCCCAAAAAAGTTACATGTATCCTAAAAAAGACGAGATAAAAACAGGCTTTCAAAATATGGTGATGAAGAAAAAAAAAATCACTGCATCATTACCCCTTTAATACTCCATAACAGATATACCCATCCTGGATTCGCTAATGGGGTATAGAGCGGGCTGCCGAGCTAAGCCCTAGTGAAGGTCTCCATGTCTGCCATGAATTTACTCTTATTATACCATTACTGCAGTATACAGGACAAACAATCAAGTGCTCACATGTTTAAGTCCCCTGGGACTTAAATGTTAAAGTTAAACAAAAAGCTAAAAATTTAAAAACCTAAAGTATACACATAATCGATTTTACAGCATTTGAAACAGTCTGATCTATCTAAATATAACATCCCACACTGTGAACAACATGAAAAAAACTATCCAGTGCCAGAATTGTGGGTTTGTTCATCCTACCTGCCAGAAAAGATGTAGTTAAAAAGGATCGTAAAGTCGTATGTCCTCCAAATTCGTATCTATAAAATCAAACTCGCCCTGCAAAAAGCGAACCATCACACAGCTCCACCAAAGGAAAATGGAAAAAGGGGTTTTATCTCAGAAAATGACGATGAAAAGATTTTTATTATTTTTTGAAATAGTAAAACATAATAAAAACCACATAAATTTAGATATTATGTCATTTCTACTGAACAGGGAACTGCGTAAAAAACAAACCCCTACAAAAATAGCACATAGTAACATAGTTACATAGTTTGTCAGGCCGAAAAAAGACATACGTCCATCCAGTTCAGCCCATTTGCTAAAGTGTTGCTAAAGTGTTAAAGTGTTGATCCATAGGAAGGCAAAAACCCCTATGAGGTAGAAGCCAATTGTCCTCATGTTAGGGAAAAATTCCTTCCTGACTCCAATCTGGCAATCAGAATAAATCCCTGGATCAACGACCCCCCTCCAGAATCCTAGTCACTATAACTTATCACGCTCCAGAAATGCATCCAAGCCCTTCTTGAACTCTGTTTTGAATTCACCATGACAATTTCCTCTGGCAGAGTGTTCCACAGTCTCACTGCTCTAACAGTAAAGAATCCCTTTCTATGTTTATGTAGAGACTTTCTTTCCTCAAGATGTAGAGGATGCCCCCTTGTTCTAGATACAGTCCTGGGTATAAATCTTTAGCGAGATCTCTATATTGGCCCATAATATAGAAAAACATATTTAATAAGTCCCCCCCGAAAGCCGTCTATTCTCTAAACTAAATAACCCTAACCCTTGCTAAATCTTTCAGGTAATGTCAGTCCACCCAGTCCTTTTATTATTTTTTGTTGCCCGCCTTTGTACCTGTTTCAATCTCACAATGTCTTTCCTCTGCATCCTGGTGCCCCAAAAAAGTAGTATACAATATTCCATGTTGGACTAACCATGACTTGTATAGAGGAGAATAATGTTCCCATCATTGTGCCATTTATGCCCCTTTTAATACAACCCTTGAATCCTATTAGCCTTGCTGCTGCGTCTGACACTCGGCAGCTACAGATTAGTTTACTGTCCACCAGATTCCCAAGTCCTTCTCCCAAGTCACTTTTACCCAGTGTTTTTTTTCCATTTAACATGTAACATGTATTGGATTTTTCCTCCCCATGTTCCATAATCTTGCATTATCAGTGTTAAACCTCTCTTGGCCACCTTCAGTGCCCCATGCCTCCAACCTATCCAGATCCCTTTGTGTGGAATTCCTTTAACAGGAGCTTAAGTATCATCTGCAAAGATCGATATTCAACTGTTCAACCCTTTGTAAGATCATTTATGAAAAATATTTAAAGTAGGATAGGGCCCAATACTGAAGCCCTGTGGTAACCCACCCCTAGTAACAGGGATCCAGTACTGAGTAAGTATGGTTTTTTTTTTTTTCTATCATGAGCCCAGTTGCTTACCCACTTGCACATGTTTTATCGCCCCAGTCCAAGCATTGCTCATTTTACTTACCCAACCTTTTATGGTGGAACAGTATCAAAATGCTTTAAAAAATCCAAATATATGACATCCAATTCCTCACCCCGATCCAGTCCTAGCACTGACTTCCTCCATGGAACTGTTGAGATTAGTCTACAGACATATCCTTTCATGAAAAAAAAACCCATCGCTGAACGGCTTATAAACATTTATTTTCAGTGAGTACTCCAAGGATAGCATCTCTTTAGAAACCATCAAACATTTTACCCACAACAGAGGTTAAGCCTTACCCGCCTATAGTCCAGGATCACTTTTTTGACCCCTTTTGAATATTGGCACCACATTTGCAATGCGCCAATCCTTTGGACATACCCCGTTATTAAACAGTCCATAATATTAAAATAGGGGGCCTATCTATCACATTACTTAACTCCCTTAGGACAACGCATGTGTATAACCATCAGGGCCTGGGATTTGTCTTTTTTTAAATCTTCCTAAGCGGAGCTGCACTTCGTTCCTGGGTTAAGACAAGAAACTTGTAATTGAGGAGTTTACCCTCCTCCCATTGCTCATCAACGAGGAGCCATCCTCCTCGTTAAATACAGTGGAGAAGAATAGTTTAATAGGTTTGCTTTTTTCTCATCGCCCTCTATAGTCTCTCCCTCAGTACTTTTTAAAGGGCCAACATTTTGTTTTTTAATCTTAAATATTTATATAGTTAAAATATATTTTGGGGTTAGTGTTACTTTCTATTGCAATACTTTAGCACGAGTTCTGTCTCCAGCTTTTGCTTCCTTTCGATCATTTTTTTTACATATTTATTTTTTTACTTATAGCTTTTTTTGTGCCTCTTCATTGCCCTCCCTGTTTTTAGTAGCTGAAACGCTTCTTTTTTGTTTTTTATATTGCCTCCTTTACATCTGTTGATCCACGTTGGGTTTTCCTGTTTCTAATTATTTTTTTACGATATGGTATGTACTCAAACATTGGTCGCCTAAAATGTTTTTTAAGATCTCCCATTTTTTTATTTATTTGGTTTTTTCTGACTATTTTTTAAATACCTTTCCCAGTCACTACGTTTAGTGGCCTCTCTAAGCAGGGTAAAATTTAGCCTTCCTCAAAATTTATCATGTGTTTTTGTGGCTCATGACAAAAAGCTCTATTGAAGGATAAATGGAAGTTTATTATATTTAATGGTCACTATTCCCTAGTGGCCCCCTCAACCTGAACCTTTTGTTTCTTTTCTTCTTCTGTCAGGTCGATTAGTCAATATTAAGTCTAGAAGTTCCTTCCTCTAGTTTGTTTCCTGCACCATTTGGAAAGTAATTACTTTAAGTTATAGAAGAAAACCTGTTTCCTTTGTGAGAGCTACATGTTTCAGATTCCCAATTTATGTCTGGGTAGTTAAAGTCGCCCAGAAATAACACCAATTCTCTGATTAGATGCCTTCATCTAATTTGCCTTAGGAGCATATCTTCTATGGGTTCTGGTTTATATTTGGGGGCCTATAGCAGACTCCATTAGAATTCTTATTAACTGTTTACTACCACCCCCACCCATTTATATTTACCCATAATGATTCCACCTGTTTCAATACCTGACCGTATATCATCCCGCAGTGTTTGGCTTCAGACAGATTTTACATAGAGACAGAACCTCCCCCCCTGTCCGGTGTTTACGGTCACTTCTAAAAAGAACTGTAACCATGCAAGTTAACTTCCACGAAGTTCCCCTCGTCCTCCATGTCCTCAGTTATCCCACTATGTCATATTTTTCTTCTGCAATTAATAATTCTAGTTCAATGACGTTGTTGTCAGAGGCTCCCAGCATCGGTTACATGCACTTTAGAGATTTTCCAGTTTTTATTTCCTTTTTCCCTATTCTTTTACTATTGCGACAACAAACAGCTAACAACCCCCTCCCTCCAACTCCACCTCCTGATTTATTACTAATTCCCCAGCTCTCAATCTTCACTATCTTGCACACTATATGTGTTTTCTCTCCCCCCCCCAGTCCCCTAGTTTAAATATTCCTCCAAGCTTCCTGTCATTTTTGTCCCCCAATACAGCTGCAACGCTCCCCCATTTATGTGCAGTCCCCCCGTCCCTAGCACTAGAGTCTTGTAGCCAAGACAGAAAGTCAGCCCAGTTCTCCAAAAACCCCAAATCCCTCTTTCGCTACATAATTTTTTTAGCCACTTTATTCATCACTTAACTCCCGCGCCTCTCTGGTGTGGCCCGAGGTAACAGGGTTAAAAAATAAAAAAAAATATTTCTGAAAATATTACCCTGGGGTCCTTTGCCTTGAGTTTTTGCCTAATCCCTGAATCATTTTTAAGACACTCCACCTACCTCTAACTTTTGTCATTGTGCCAATGTAACTCAATGAACAAGCTGGATTCTCACCAGCCCCACCCATTAATCAGTCAGCCCCAAGCTGTGAATATTGTCGAACCCAGTAAACAGACATACTGTTTCGCATCCCGGTCTTTTTGTGACAGATTGCCCTGTCTGGATGGCCCCTTATAATGGAGTCCCCAACTACTAGCACCTGTCTAGCCTGACCTGCACTCCTATTACCCACTTTACTGGAGCAGACAGGGGTAGTGTCTTGCTGCAGCAATGCTATTTCTGAGCCGACATACCCCTCATCCGCCAGTCTTGCAAATTTGTTGGGGTGTACCAGATCAGGACTAGCCTCCCTGACACTCTTCCCTCTACCCTTCTTTCTAACTGTTACCCAGCTAGCTGCCTTATGTTCCTGCCCCTCTATGCTGCCATCCTCCGCAGCATCTACACCTGCGAGTGATTGCTCAGTGAGCAGCAAACTCGCTTCCAAGGTGGCAATGGATCTCCATGTTGCCACTTGCTCATTTAGGATACGGGCTTCGAAATGTGCAGTGTGTACACATCCCGCACAGCAGTATGGACCCTCGAACTGTTCAAGGATGGCATACATTGCACAGGTTGTGCACCGGACAGCATTATCAAACATGGAACTCCATGGGGATGTTACCCAAAAAAAAGAAATACAGATACAAATATGAAAAATCTGTATAATACTGCCCTTTCTAAAAGCCCCAAATCTAAAGTCCCCCAATATTAAGTCCCACACTTAAAGGGGATTTGCCAAGACGCCAGTTACCTACCTCTTATCAGCACGGGAGCAGGATATATATAAATCATGCTGAGTCATGAAGCTGCAGGGAAGAGAGGGAGGGGGTGAGTGAGGAGTGAGGAATCCAAGGGAGCGTCTCAAAACTTAAGTGAAATAATAACAGTACAAGAGTGGATTCTCAATACAGCAAGACACAGCCTCAGACTGCACTGTCTACCCGGTGTCTTAAAAGCTCATTCCTTTTGCCTGTCATTAGATAAGAAGTGTTTTTCACGCAAACGCAGCCTGTCAGCTTCTGGGTCGTGTCTAGGGGAAGCTTTGAGGTAACTAAGGGGGATTGAGAAATGCTGTAGCTCTGAGTTTTCAATTTTTGTAATCGCATATATTTAGAAAAGTGATTAAATACCCATTTTGGAGGTTCCCACGTCAACATTACATGGTGGCAAAACCCCTTTAAGCAAAACGACACTTTAGACAAAAAAAGACATACTCGCTTAGGCTACTTAGCTTTTAACACTTTGATCCAAAGCAGTTCAGCAGTGCAGCAGCAACTCTCCTTTTTTTTACGCTTCACCCCAGAGGAATTTTTCTTCAATTTCCCAGTACATTGTATGGTACGGTCAATGGTACCATTAAAAAGTACATCTTGCCCACAAAAAAACAAGCAGTCATATGTCTATGAACGAGGGAAGAATAAAAAAAATCTGAGAATCTGCATTGTTAAGGGGGTTTAATACCAAGCTGGACTACAACTACAAAGGAACATAGAAATTAAGAAGAAAACAGGACCATTCTGCAGGCACGAAGACTGATGCAAAGAACTTTTTTTTACCATTCGTGTCTACCCTGTTATGTGCAGTTTTCTGTTCTATCATAAGTACTAAAAAATAAAAATAGCCATGCCATATTGGTTTCATGATCATCACCATCAGTACCTGACAGACCCCATGACTATGAAGGGGTCAATCCGGTTTCCACCGTGTTTTGTCATTTGAACAGAAAAAATAGAGCTGAATGCTGTGCTTTTTTACTGTCATCTTTTATGGAATCTATGGCCGAGACTTCTAACGGAACCTCTGATGCAAATGTGAACCAGACCTTACTGCTATATTTATTCTATATATGCATTTTGAAGTTCCTGGAGCATTTTGATCAGATTGTGTGGGCCCATCTACCACTTGAAGGTAACCTCAGCAGATAGGGTTCCGCTATAAACCGACTCGCATGTCCTAGGACCATGGCCTCCAGAGCATTTGGAACAGCAGGATCCAGCTATACTTTTAATTAAAACCTAAGGGAAAATACACATTCTTAAAGTGTTAAAACAAAATAAAGCAACATTCTTTTCTGACACCTTGATTAGTAACTTGGTTGAATTCTTTCCTGACTTTATATTATGGTTTCCCTCTGGTTCCAGGGTGCCGGGGAAATGATTAATGAAGCTGCTCTTGCCATGGAATATGGGGCCTCATGTGAAGACATAGCCAGAGTATGTCATGCCCATCCAGTAAGTATTCAGCCCTTTACATATTTCTTTTGTGATGCACTTTTTATCTGTATTATTTATCTACCCCAATAATACCTTTGTGTTCTTCCCTTGCAGACTGTATCAGAGGCCTTCAGGGAAGCAAACCTGGCTGCGTCATTTGGGAAAGCCATTAATTTTTAAGTGGATGAAGAAAGCTGTTGTGTACATAGGTTTCTTATAAGGGTGGGTGGCAGACTACTAGATATGTCAGTGTTTCATACTCAGTCTGACGGACTCTTGTCAATTCCAAGTATTTAACATAATGTTTGGCATTAGAAATGTACATGACTAAGACCAGTGTACAATGCACTTATTATAAATTTTGGCTTATATGTATACGAACACTATTGTGGAAGCCATGATTTGAAACTGAATGTTTGGTTCAAAAGAGCTGTGAACTAGTTATGTCATCTGTGTAATGGAGATATATTCATACTTCCACACTGAGTCTTGGTCTTTTATTGTCTCGGTGATAAAGCGATGATCTTGCCATTCTTTATTTCAGTCCATTTCATTTTAGATACATAGGGCAACATGTATAAACGGGGCTTCACCAGTTTTCTGATGTACTTAGTGCCAAAAAGAATGTATGAACAGGCGCACTCCAAACTGTAACGTGATAAATGCCTCTGTAATGCGCAAAAGACACTTTTTAAAGCGCCAAAGAGTTGGGGGTGTTAAAGGGGCATGTCTCACATTATTAGAAGTAGACACATTTACGATTCTTTGATGCCAAACCTAGACGCAGAACAGTTAGAACACCTAGACCAATTTAAATGTGGTCTGCCTGAGCCAGACTTGTCGTATTGGCAGTACAATACATCTGTATGTATGAACTGCAGAAGAACAGGGTCATACATTCTGGCACGTTCTACACTGCCTTAAAGCTATTTAGAACTGGCCTGTCAGCACCAGGATTCATACATGTCGCCCATAATGTACTGCACTCCTATTTAATAGCTACTATTCAGACTCCAAACCTCAACATCACAGTCCATATTTCTATGTAAACCATGCTTATCCTAATAGATTCAGTTGTAAACATTTTGCATGTATTTTATCATGTGTAGAAGGAGCAGTCCTTTAACATTTCTAGCTCTTTTTATTTTATGTAACATTATTGGTTCTTGAATGTTCTGTTTAGACAGTTTGTTGTGTGTTTATAGGTTAATTCAACGAAGGAACGAATATTTTCATAACTGAAGAATGAATTTATTATGAAGTTCAGATTTAAATTACATTTTCAAGACTTGTTTTGGAAAATGTACAGAGAATTTCACTCTAACAAAGGTGCTGATATATTGGAGAGCATTTTCTGAAGTTCAAACGGGTTTTACCACAATGTAAAATCCCTCACAGCCATCTGTGAGCCGACCATGCTCGTGAATGAGGAGGGAGGCACTTGCCGTCATCCTCATCCACTTCCATAGGAGCTGCTGAATATAGCTGAGTGCAGACACTCGGTGGTCTTCGGAAGTTCCCATACACGTGAATAAGGCCTCGTTCACACGGCTTATTTCAGAACGTATTTACATCGGATTGCCGATCGTAAATACGTTCTGAAATCAGTTGAAAATCAGTTGCAAATAAGTGCCACTACGTATGGCACGTATTTGTAACTGATTTCCCGACGGATTCACCATCTCCAATCACTGTAGGTGGTGAATCCGTCCGTAAATAATTGACATGCACATTGTTTTTCCGTCCGGATTGCCGTCGTTAATCCGCGGCGGCAATCCGGCACGGAAATACGCGTCATGTGAACGACGAGCCGTATTTTCTATTGAAATCAATAGAATTTCTATTGAAATCAATAGAAAATAGGCTGTTACTTGTTTCTGACTGATTTGCCGACGGATTGACAATCGTCAATCTGTCGGCAAATACGCGGCGAAATAAGCCGTGTGAACGAGGCCTAAGGAGGATTGCCACTAGCGCCGCCCTTCTCATTCACTTGCATGACCGGCTCGGAACTGACTGAGAGGCCAGCCGAAAGAATTTTACATCATGGTAAAACCCCTTTAAAGCCTCATGCAGACAGCCTGCATAATAAAGTATAGAGACCAGTTGGCGGTCTCTGACTGATGCCGGGCAGTGCTGGGTGCCCAATTTGTAGGGATATTTTTTCCTAAAAGCCAAGCCTCATGCAATGATTATTCTCAAAAGAATTATATGAAATCCAACAGAGCTTTGTATGCTTATGAATGGTACTGTAAAGAACCTATGCATCTCTATAGATGTCCAGAATGGGTCATAATATTGCCATGTATATAAAGCCTCACCTGCTTTTTAACAGTATCACTGATTTCATTTGTACTGCATAATCTGAGCAAACTGGAGAAGGCAAAAGATAGAATATTTCCACAATGACTTGCCTGTAAATTACTGTACAAACCTTAACAGTTTATTGAGATAACACCTGCAAAGAAAAAGCTTTATTCTAGCTTGAACATTATAAAGCATGAAATTGACTACATGCAGTGTAAAAAAAAATTTACAATCTCGTAGCGTTGTGCAAACTTATTTTTGGACCTTAAAAGGGCATCCTAATTTTGAGGGGAAACAAAAAAAACTACTGTTAAATTTCATTGTAATCCAGCTAGCACCTCAACCATGCATTTAACTTGTTAATAAAACCAAACCACCACCCTGCTTGTTGCTTTTATCGTTACTAATGTGCTGGTTACCATGTAATCAAAACAGACTGCTACTATCCACTACTAGATATTAGAGACATTCAGCCATGCCTAAATGCATTGAAAAAGTCAACAATAAAGCAATAGTGGGAGAATGTACAAATTAAAAGCTGGTTTTACTCTTGTTATAGGTTTCTTGCTAGCAAAATATTTACCCTAAAATGTGTCTGGCATATAGCCAGCCCTCCTCTATGGATTATGTTATGGACTATAGTATGCAAATATGCAGTGAATTACTCAAGTGAGTGCAACTCGCTGTGCAATACATTTCAGCCATCTTCAATATGATCGGAAATTGTAGTTTAGTATTTACTTTTTATAATATGTTCAGAAGAAAGGTAAAACAGAAAGTTCTTCCACAAAACTTTTCTTTAACGTTGCCCGGGTCAACAGATTTTTAAACTCTTAGGGCAGTTTAGATGCCAGTCCAGGACGTAAGGCTACTAGAGTTAGATGTGAGGATTTTATATAAAGAGCCACCTCTTAACCCCTTAACGACCTTGGGCATATCAGTACGTCCCAGGGCCGCTAAGGGGCTTTGCAGGGGATCGCTCCGCGACCCCCCCCCCCCGCACAGCCGCCGGGTGTTAGCGGCAAATCGCCGCCAACACCCGCAGTAACAGCGCCGGCGGTGGCTCCGCCCGCTGGCGCTGTTTTTACCCATCAGGCGCTGCGGCAAAGATGGCGGGCGTCTGAAATTAACGCCGATCGGTGCCACGCACGATCGGTGCGGTGATCGGCATAAGAGCAGCTATGCTACGCCGATCAGATCACCGGGCATTGTGGTGGGGAGCCTTGTGAAGGCCCCCGTCACTTACCCTGGCCGGTTTGCCCCACTTCCGTCCGCAGACAGGACGTGGGGAAACCGCCATCTGTGTACACCCTAATGCATTGCCTATGCAATGCATTTGGTTGTATTAAAAATCGTGCCACCTTGTGGTCAAGTACCATAGGTGGCCTCAATGTTACAGTAAAAAAAAAAAAAAAAAAAAAAAGTATTAAAAGTTAAAATCACCCCCCTTTCCCCATTTTACAAATAAAATCATTAAAATAATAAAAAAGTTAGATATTTGGTATCGCCGCGTCCGAAAAAGTCCGAGCTATAAAAATATAACATCATTTATCCCGTACGCTGACCACCGTAGAAGAAAAAAAATTCCAACCGCCAAAATTGCGTTTTTTGGTCATTTTACGTCACTCAAAAAATGGAATAAAAATGATCAAAAAAGTCACATGCACTCCAAACTGCTAGCAATAAAAAGTACACTTCAGCCCGCAAAAAATGTACCCTCACTGACGTTCGTAGGTGTAAGTACAAAAAAGTTATTGGTCGCACAAAATGGCGCCGTGGCGCAAATTTCAAAAATAGAAAATGTTTGGAATTTTTTTACGGTACCAAAACATAACGGAAACCCTACATATTTGGTATTGCCGGATGCGTAACAACCTGAAGAATACAGATAACACATTATATTTACCGAAGATTGAACGGCGTAAAAGCAAAACCCCCACAAACATGGCAAAAATACATTTTTTTTCACAATTTGTCCCACTTGGAATTTTTCCCAGTATATTCTATAGTATAGTGAATAACACCATTAGAAAGTACATCTTGTCCCGCAAAATAAAAGCCCTTATGTGTCTATATAGGTGGAAAAATAAAGAAGTTATGGCTTTCAGAAGGCGAGGAGGGAAAAACGAACGTGTCACCCAAAAAAAAACGCCGGGTCCTTAAGGGGTTAATAAATATAACACATTTGTGGCTGTCGGAGTGGTAGAAATTGAAATCTACACTGTGAGGCTTTGTAGATTTCCACTATAATTTGCCTTATGAAGTGGTGTAGATTTTCGCTATAACATTCACCACTAGCTGCCGACAATTTTTATTATGATTTAGGCTAGGTTCTGGCATACGTTGTAGTAAATCTGTTGCGCTGCAGGAGGTCCTTTCAATAAACATTGCCCGCTTTTTTCTTTTTCAATGTTGACAAGTGGAAATGATAAGAAGTGAAATGTGAATAAATGAAATGTTTCTGATGTGCAAGGCTTCTTAAATTCCACTGTTCTTAGCAACTGGTCTCCATTTCCATAAAAAACTGTTAAATGAATTGTATGTTTGAAAAGCTTGTGCCTTAGAATGTAGATCTGTTTTCTTTTTTGTCTGGTCAGCAGCACAATGGAGATTATCCACTCTGTAGCCTGTTAGGACAGACTGAATACTGTAAAACACTCCCCTAGACTCGACGCCTTGTTGATTGACTGTCTAGGGAGGGAGACTTTTGCTGCTGACTGGACTAAGGGAAAACCAATTTACATTCAAAATCACAAGATTTTCTTACATACATGGCAACGGCACAGTGATGGAATTGTAGTAAGATAATTGGGAGCGACATCCTCCAAAGATCTCAATCGACCTTGGAAAGAAAGTAAATCCTGAACATATCTCTGAAATCCTGTAATGCCTGATGACAATATCAGTGAATACAGACTGTCATTGACTGTTAATATCAGTCAAAGACCAAGATGCAGCACTGTAGATTCTTGGCTGAGGTACCAGATAGGAAAAAGGTCACCACGATGTAAGGTTTCCAAAGGTATTCTGGTCTGTGTTGTCCGGAACAAGAGTAGATTCCAAGAAGATGCAGATTTCAAGATTCTGGGTCATCTTTTGCAGGTTGCCCTGATGCATCTCTACATCAGGTGGTCAGGGGCATAATCAATTTTAAAGCAAGCGGATAAGGCTGCAATCCGTACCTTTAGGGCCGGTTCACACGGTTTATTCAAGCCGTAATTTCGGGACGGATTTCGCCCGCAATTACGGCTTGAGTAAGGGGCGGGGTCGCTGCCCGCTGGCCCCATATACTTTCATTATCCATGGCGCGTATCCCGCTGGGATAATGAACATGTCACTTTCTCCCCGCCCGGCGGATTCACCACGCGGGGAGGAGAGACGGAATCCACAGTTCTTTAAGAGAACTGTGGATTACCGTAATGACTGGGACGGATTCCAGACGTATTGTAGCGCAGTACGGCTGTAATCCGTCCCTGCAATAAGCCGTGTGAACGGCCCTTTAGGGTGAAGGGACTAAATCCCTCCCATTCTGGAGAAAATCAAGGACCAATGGAACTGAGAGAGGTTTTGCTGAGTATCCTCTTTAAGAATACTAATTCATGTATAATGTTGGGCTTTCACTACAGTAAATCATATTGGTAGCAGAGCCTCTGTACTGTCTCGCTGCATTCACTAGTCTTGACAATGATCCTTGCAACCTAAGAAATTTGCCGTCAACCGCTAGCTGTACTGGGATCAGCTGTTCAGCGTCGTCTAACATAGGATGTCCTCTGATACTGGTGTGAGATGGGTTTAAGCTCTCAATAGAATCCTTTCTGCTTGCAAGTTCCTTAGGCTGTTCTCTGACACTGTTCTGTATTTAAGACACGAAAATCCACCGATGTCAATATTGCCCCATCAATCTCCAGGTAGTCAGTCTGAAGCGCTGGAGGTTGGAGCACTTCTGTCTGCCCTGAGACACCAGGTCATGCCTGAGGGGGAGTGTTCAGTATTGGCACCATGCTCATCCATAATTAATTGGCATAACCACATTCTTTTGGACCAAAATGGTATTACACCTATTAGTAGAATTTGATGTTTCAGGGATTTGGATAGCACCTTCTGGGTCATGGCTATTGGTGGGAACACATAGGCCAAGTGACAGTGCCAGGGAATAGTCATGGCTTCTACTGTAAATGGAGTTTCCTTCTTGTACAGTAAGCAGAATGTCAATACTTTTTCTTTGTTCCATGTTGTCACTGTCGGAACTCCTCTCATTTGGGTAATATGGGAGAAAACTTTGGTTTAGGTACCATTTTCCCTAGACTAAGTCTTCTAACCATCCGGTAGAGGAATATCTCAATTTGGGCACATCAAATTGTGCCTTTTAGAGAAGGACAGGCAATGTGTAGAGTTCGGCTAAGACATTTGAAATACAAAATTAGAACTCGTGTAGTGGTAATTATTGTGTTGTGCAGAGGCGGCAGTATTACACTCTCACTTGCGATATAGAAACTGGCCACAAGATGGAGCAGTAAACAAAAGGCTCAGATAATCAGTTGGACAGCAACAAAACTCTGCAGCATTACTGACCCAAAAGGGGATTTGCCCTTAGGGTTGGACTGACTTATATAGGAAGTCAGGGGCAGGAGGAGGTTCTAAGCAGAGGAGAAAAACTGTAAAAAGAGGGAAGCCGTACCTAACCAACAAGACCAGATGCCTAAATACACAACAGGCTAAATTATATATATATATATATATATAAAATAATATATATATATTATATTATATAATATATATATATATATATATATATAGCAAAGAGAATCAGCCGCACTTTCCACAATATAGTTTCAGCGACTACCTGAGTGCTGCTAATTTTTCTTGAATGTGTGTGTATATATATGTATATATATATATATATAGTATTTCACAAAAGTAAACCCCACAAATATTGAAATATTTTCATGGGACAACATTAAAGATATGACACTTCTTGTATAACAGTGTAAATTTGGTGTGTTCTAAAAATTACTCAATACACCGCAACCAATATCTAAATCGCTGACAATAAAAGTGAGTACACCCTTAATTGAAAATTGACAAATTGTGCTAAATTTGCTGTTTTTCCTCCCCAGTGTCATGTGACTCCTAAGGACTCAGGTGTAAATGGGGAGCAGGTGTGTTATCACTGTCATACTCTGCCATGACATGTTGATTTTCCAGTGACCAGTATGATAACGAACTGAGCTATAAGAAGATTGCCAACACTCTGAAACTGAGCTGCAGCACAGTGGCCAAGACCATACAGCGGTTTAACAACACAGGTTCCACTCAGAACAGGACTCACCATGGTCAACCAAAGAAGGTAAGTGCACGTGTTCAGCATTATATCCAGAGATAGACGTATGAGTGCTGCAAGCATTGTGGCAGAAGTTAAAAGGGTGTGGGGTCAACCTGTCAGTGCTCCGACCATGTGCCGCACCCTGCATTAAATTGGTCTGCATGGCTGGCGTCCCAGAAGAAAGCCTCTTCTAAAGATGATGCACAGGAAAACCCGCAAACTGTGTGCTGACAAGCAGACTAAGGACATGGATTACTGAAATCATGTCATGTGTGAGAACAACACAAACTTGTTTAGTTCATATAGTGTCAAGTGTCTGTGGGGGCAACCAGGTAAGGAGTACAAAGACAGGTGGACTTTGCCTATATTCAAACATGGTAGTGGGAGGGTCGTGGTTTGGGGCTGCATGAGTGCTGCCAACTGTGGGGAGCTACAGTTCATTGATGGAAACATGAATGCCAATATGTACTGTGACCTACTGAGAAGCAGAGGATGATCCCTTCCCCTCAGAAACTGGCTGAAGGGCCACCATGGTAATGACCCCAAACACACCTCTAAGACAACCCAGCCTTGCAAAAGAAAATTAGAGTAAAGTGCTGGACTGGCCAAGCATGTCTCCGGATCTAGACCCTATTGAGCATCTGTAGGGCATCCTAAAATGGAAGGTGGATGAGCGCAAGGTCTAACATCCACCAGCTCTGTGTTGTGTGGAAGAGGATTCCAGTGACAACCTGTGAAGCTCTAGTGAACTCCATGCCCAAAAGAGTTAAGGAAGTGCTGGAAAATAATGGTGGCCACACAAAATATTGACACTTTGGGTGCAATTTGTCCTTTTTCACTTAGGAGTGTACTCACTTTTGTTGCCAGTGGTTTAGACATTAAAGGGGTTTTATCGTTACAAAGATCATGTCTCAGATTATGGGGACAGTAAAAATAATCACTTTTGTAATTGGGTTGCATTACCTCTGTCACTTGGTTTAGCAGATATGAGTTTCTCTGTAAATCTGTATTCTGTTTCTGCTGTTGCTCTGATGCTGGTCAAAATGCCCCCTAGTTGATTTCCTAGACACACCCCCTGCCCTGTGATTGGCTGGCTGACATTTCATTCAGCCTGTTGGGATACGCCCCTAGACAGGAAACACCCCGGCCACGCCCCCTGCGCTGTGATTGGCTGCCTGCACACTCTGTGTTTACTCCCCTCGGAGCTGTTAAAATCGATAGTGAAACCAAGGTCTGCTGGCTCTATGTACATCTCCCAGCTCTAGGTGAAGGATCTGGGCAATGACTGCCTGTTTAAAGAGCTTTTGTCAAGAGGTTGATTCACCTCCTCACAGGTCCAGTCCTTAAGCTGCTACTTGGAAAAGAAGGCATTCTGTTCCTCAGATCGAATGCAAGCCTCGCCTCCTTATGACGTCATCGTCTGTAGTGTATAACATAAGGATTCAACAATGTTTCTGCATGAGCTGCTTGTGTAGTGCAGTGCTTAGGTGCTCACCTTTGCAAGAGAGAGGTTGGGAGTTCAAGCCCCAGCAGTAGTTTTCTTTTTCTTTTTTTTTTTTCTTTTATAAATTGTACACATATGTAAAGATATGAAAATATATGTGTAGACATCTATAATTTTATTCATATACACACACAAAGCTCCACTATATAGTGTCCCATTGTCACAGTAGTCATACCAAGCACTTCCAACATATGTGATACAATGCATATATTCTGTGGGATGAGACATGATATAGGGGAGCTATGTATGTGTGTATATATATATATATAATCATTATAGAGATTGACATATATATTTTAGGTCTCTATACATATGTGGAGAATTTAGGGGGGGGGGGAATACTCTGTGAGGGACTAGAACTCCAAACCCCTTCGTTGTAAAGCTAAAACTCTACCGCTGCACCAACAGCCCAAGTTAGTGACAGGCTGAGCAGGGTCTTTTCTAAAAGCTGAGTGCTCCTCCCTCCATTGTTTTCACTCTCATGTTACTGACAGCAAGCAGAGATCTTTACTTGAAGCTGACATTTGTCCTTGTAGTTGAGTAAAGGTCTCTGCCTGTTGTCAGTACAATTTGGGTGAAGACCACTAGAAGTTAAAGGTGCTGGCTTTCAGTGTCATTTGTGTATAAACTAAGACATATGACAGGTGCTTGCTGGAGCTTGTGGAGCCTCAAGGCTGCAGACATAAGCAGGCAGAAGGCTACAGAGCTGTTATATCCAGACAACCTTCTGCATCCCCTGCCTTAAACAAAATGATGATGTCACAGTTCTTCGGTGAGGGGAGACACGCCTCCTGGGAGGAGAGACACGCCTACTGACAGGAGAGACACCCCTGCTGAGAGGAGAGACTCATCTGCTGGGAGGACAGACACGCCTGCTGAGAGGAGAGCCACGCCTGCGGGGAGGAGAGACACGCCTGCTGAGAGAAGAGACACACCTGCTGACAGGAGAGACACGCCTGCTGGGAGGGGAGACACGCCTGCTGACAGGAGAGACACGCCTGCTCAGAGGAGAGACACGCCTGCTGACAGGAGAGACACGCCTGCTCAGAGGAGAGACACGCCTCTGTATCTCAAACTCAATCTGAGAAAATTAGCAGAACAGCATGAACAGCTCAAACGATAACACCCCTCTAATGGCTGTGTGTTGAGTTATTCTGAAGGCACACCAAATTTACACTGTTATACAAGCTGCATACTGACTACTTTACATTGTGTCAAAGTATCATATCTTCAGTGTTGTTGTCCCATGAAAAGATTTAATACAATAATTACAAAAAATGTGAGGGGTGTACTCACTTTTGTGAGATGCTGTAGATGTATTAAAAATTCTGCTTCTACATCTCTTCTATATTAATGTAGCTGGCCCCTATCTAGAAAAAAAAAATAGTACCGCACACATTCCAGTTCACAGTAATGGCTCCCATTGACTAAACATGGAATATAAAACTAATTGAAAGACAAGCCTCCTATAAGCCTATATTCATGAAACATTAAATTAGTCCAGCAGACCACAGCATTACTTATTTCAATGATACCAATTGTTTTTAATAAATATATTGTAGAAAAGCCACTTTTTACTTAGCAAATATATGGAAACTATCATTAATAGTTTGTAGTATACTCAAGGTTTAAATGAAAATCACATCCACTTCATGCCAATGGGAGCAATGTTTGTATCAAGTCAATGAGGACCAGCAGAACAAACAGTTGAGCACTCCAGTGCTAGTTTCAGCAGCGAGGTTTCCAAGGCACCGTCTTTGTCAAGCATGAAATAGACTTAAATAAATGCTAAGATAACATACAGTAGCTGCTGAAACTAGCACAGGTGCGCGCTTGGCTTCAGGTCTCCATGGACATAATACGAACATTGCTCCCATTGCCATGAAGTGGACGTGATTTTCATTTAAACCTTGAGTATACCGGAAACTTTTGATGATTTGTATCTATAACTTTTCTACACTTTATTTAATACTGTAAATACAATTGGAATAGTTGAAAAAAGTAAATTTGTGATCTGCAGGACTAATTTCATGGACTAAACATGGTGTCATTCGTGATCTTCTGGCATTCAGTTCACAGCAGTGTTGCTTGGAATCTATGGGGTTATGGAATAGGAATAATTGTGAAATTATTATTGAAATGATTATGCAAGCAAATTCTTTACTGTGTGGATTTACTTCTTGACTGCTGTGTCTAGGGGATGTCATGTTGTTAACAAAGTTAATATATATAACGTAGAAAGAACTCCGTGGCACTCACCAGCTAACAAAACATCTTCTTTATTGAAACAAGACATCTAAAAAGGGAGACCGCAAACAGGTCAATGACTGTTTTTTCACCAAGTTGTGCTTCATCTGGGCCTTATTTTAAGGTTTGCTCTGTCCCTTATGAACACATGGTCTCAAAACAATGATGTGCAATTAAATATATATAGAGCCAATACATAAACTACCTGATCAGAAACTGGTTATAAAAAAGGAAAAGATAAACTTGCTCTTGTACTGTTGTGAAATGTCTATAAACAGCCTTTATTAGTAGCAACTAGCTTCCAGCCTGGGACCATAGATGGCGGTCAAGAGGGGTTTAGAACAGGCTCACGAATCATCTATTTCTATATTGCACTCAGAGGTGCAAGGAAACAATGCTTTTTCAGCGCTGACACTGCCGAAAAAGCGATAATTTTAATTTACTCTTGTGGTGATTCCGAAAATGACTGTTCTTCATACTTGTACCACCTTTTGCCCATTGTCATTTGTTGTAATAAATGGTATAATCACTTTACATTAAGGGATTTAGAGCTGACATCACCCCTGATGCAGTTCTCTGTTTTTGATGCTCTATTTCTTGTCTGTTTTCCAGTATAAGCCTGACTTCTCACTTGGCTGCAGTATCCAGTAACGTTTTACCGCCATAGGCATTGCATACATGCCCTGGTGTTTGTCTTGTGGTCAACTCTATTTTACCAGCTGTTCTCAGAAGAAAATATACAAATGCAACATCTTTACTTATTCTCACACCAGGAACTGATGCACAGTCCCTACCATTCCATTTAGAGTGAGATCCAGTTATTTATCCATTATAGCTTGTACTATAGGCTCTGCTAGCTTCTGCATCCTTTCAAGTTTCCCTCCTTGCATTCTGATGTCAGCAATATCACTAATAACCACTTTACATAAATTACCCTTTTGGTCATAATAAAGTGACAATTAGGTCTTGTGCACCCATTTCTAGAACTACCCTGCACAAGTGTGGAATTTTAAAGAGTTGTAATATGAAATCAAGTGTATGGGTCAATACTGTACTTCCATTTTCCTCTGATGTCATACAGATGCACATTGCATTTTTCATGACACTCAATGCCGTATTATGAAGATACTGTCCTATAGAAGCATTGCATCTACAGGTATCTTCACATAAGTGATTTGGACACTGAATCAGCGTCACAATCGGCGTCATAACCCATTGTTTCCAATGGAAAAAAAATAGTACCATGGGAAAAGGAAGTGACGTCAATTCTTGAGGTAGATTCAGGGCTGATATTAAGCATTGAATCCTCACATAGTAGGCTGAAACCTGCCTATAAATTCACCATTAAAGGAGTTGTCTCATTACAAGCTTTCAGCCCACTTCAATGCTTCTGGCAGCAAAGCATTTTTGAATTCAGGGGCGTGCTTCTTGTCTGCCTCTTCTCCTCCCTCTTCCCCCCTCCCCTCAGCACACAGACAGCTCTCCTTCTATACAGCACGGGAGGGGGTTTGCTGCCAGAGTTAAACCTGTGTGTGCCTGCCTAGGTCTGTTACAGGCTCCTGGATCAGCTGCACTGTCAGCTCCACAGAGACAGCATAGAGAGGGCTGATCTATGAGTGTGGAGAGTTCTGTGAAGCTGTGATTGCAAATAGCAGAGCAGGGTGATGTAAGTGTTCCTATACCCCCTGCTTAGCATACAAATCTCCACATCTCCAGCAACAACAAACACAAACACTGTCAGAACAAACACAGGGTAGCTGTGAAGTGAGTTACTATAATCACGATGTGTCACTAATACAGCAGAGCAGGGAGAGATATGAACCGTTCACATGCCCCCCTGATCTGTTCTATTAGTATAGTCAGAGCTCCACAGACACATCATGATTATAGTAACACACAGGGTCACTGCTGTCACATTTTCTGACTACAGATCAGCCTCTGCTCTCCTCAATCTGTGTAGAGAGCAGGAGGAAGCAGGCACACACAGGGTTAATCCAGGCAGCACAGCTACACAGACACAGAAGCCAGAGCCCTCCCCCTCCCTCCACTACAGAAGCATACTGTGCAGGAGGGGCTCTGTGCTCTGACCTGTATTCAGAAGGTGATGAGTCATCAGACCTGACAGCCAGTGAGATAAAGATCAACAGGTCAGCTGCTATAGAGATTTGAGGAGCTGATGCACTACTACTAACAGGGATAACTCAAAATCAGTAGGACATTTGTAATGAACATATATTGCAAAGCTGCTTGTTTTTTAAAGATCTTTTAATTAAAACCCATTCATTGTAGCGAGACAACTCCTTTAAATCCAGGACTGAAAATCCATGTTTAAGATATGTGGATGCGTGGATTTTACACATGGAGTAACGCTGAATCAGTGCTGAAATTTTTAGCATTGAAAATCAACTGGAGGACATGTCCATAAAGTGTTGCTTTATGAGAACACCAAATATGGGCACACATTGTACCTAATACTAAAAATATAAATGAGTACTATTAGTGCATCTCAAAAAATTTGAATATCACTGAAAAGATAATTGATATAAAAAATTTAAGTCAAATAGAGAAACCCATATATTGTATAGACTCATTACAGTATGAATTACAAGGTTTAATATAATACATTTTTGAGCCATATAACAAATAAAAAGATAGTCGTGGAGAACCTCCTTTATTTTTCAATGATATTCTAATTTTTTGAGATGCACTAGTATTTTCAACTTCTTGTAAAGCTCTATTGCAATAGAACAATACATCAAAAGGGACCTTACAGTGCCTTGCGAAAGTATTCGGCCCCCTTGAACTTTTCAGGGTTTTTTTTTTACAAAAGTTTAAAATATCCAATAAATTTCATTCCACTTCACAATTGTGTCCCGCTTGTTGATTCTTCACAAAAAATAAAAATGTTATATCTTTATGTTTGAAGCCTGAAATGTGACAAAAGGTTGAAAAGTTCAAGGGGGGCCGAATACTTTCGCAAGGCACTGAATACTAGCCATAAACATGCATGCTCAGATCTGATAAACATGCATGTTATTTTACTAAAGATAAGGACATCTATAGCTTACTTCCAGGGAAAAAAAGGATCATGCATTGTAAAAGAAAACATTTATGATCCTTCTGTCCTTCAGGACGATTGAGCTAGGATCAGACTATAGGTGGGGCGACATAT
Source organism: Phyllomedusa bahiana (assembly GCA_025379985.1). Taxonomy (NCBI): domain Eukaryota; kingdom Metazoa; phylum Chordata; class Amphibia; order Anura; family Hylidae; genus Phyllomedusa; species Phyllomedusa bahiana. The sequence continues at coordinate 193,374 of JAODAL010000662.1, forward strand.
ATCTGATGCGTATGGACATGTTTAACATGAAAACAAGTTTATATAACAAGGAATCCAATATGCATTAGTGACATAACAAAGCTGAAGCAAGTTTAGAGGCCGGCATCATTTATGGGATGGTTGAATTATCAAGGATTACTGAAAATAGACATGTAAAAATCTCAAAAATATGTTCAAACGATATTAATAAGTGAACAAATATTTGTGTGGACCAAGAGGAATCTAGCGTGTCCAAGGGGAAAAGTTTCACCCACAGCACCTGATGCTCATATTTGGTGTCACCATTGGTTTGCTTTTATCTTCTTCTTGATCAACATGGCCATAGAGTTAGATGAACTTTATGTTCTTTTGAGTTATTTTTTCCTACATACTGTAAGATCAAACATTCAGGAACCATATCTACCTCTTTATACCATTGATGATTCAGATGTCATCTGCTCTTTGGTATTTCATGCAATATAAAAATACTTAGTGATCTTCCCTGTCATTTTAACACAGTTTATATTTGAAGTGAACAGAACCATTGTCATAGTTGCAATTGTTTGTGCTTTATTCAGAATATTTGATAGAGGAATGTATAAATGTGTACAATCGTTAGCTATCTGGAGAAGTATGCTACAGTGCTTTTTGTGCACATATGTGGTAAAATAACTGGCAGCATGCATATACAGTATTTGGCTCAATGGATATATATATTTTAAAATCAATATTTTTTTTGATTAGTGCGGGTGATCCATCACACACAATGGAGGAAGTCATTTTTAAGTCTAAAGACTCTATAAGGATACCTAGTTTACAATGAACAAGTCATATCATTGGTGCAAAATACAGTAACATCTTTATATATCTAGTTCTTAATAAATTGACTCTCCATTGTGTGTAGGATACTGGTATAAATTTAGATTTGTGGTTGGAAAACAAGGTGTATAAGGATTTACTACAAGAATTTAGGCTTGCATAAAGAAATTCTATATCAAGTGAAACCAGATAAATGGCTATAAGTAAGCTAATAAAATGGTGAGTAATAGTAAAGTGCCTTCTGTTAGCAGACAGTTACATAGAAATTGAAATTTTAAAAACACTGCATTGGTTTCCAAGGTTATTACTCAAATTGTTGTTTTATTTAATAAAATAGACATTAAAAGATCTTTTCTTGGTTCCACTAAGCATCCAATAAATTAGAGAACCATTGGTCCTAATCATTTGGTTTCTATTGTCATCATTTGGTTTATAAGCAAGTGCTGTATACTGCTGCTTTCTGGCTGATGGTTTGTAAAAGTGTCCTGACTTGTTCTTCTAAAGCCACAAGCATTCTGGCTTTTTCTTCCAGTATTCTTTGGTTATCTTCATAAGACTTTTCTAAATCTGACAAAAAATAAAATGAAAAACATTGGATTTGTACTGTGTACATTAGATACATTAAATACATCAAGTATTGGCATATAGACTTATATAGACTTTTTAATACAAACACATTGGGACACATTTATTAAGGCAATTATGCCAGAATTCTGGTGCAATTTGCGGCAAAAAATGTTGACTATCCTTTTCACCCCATTTACTAGGTGTATTGGAAAGTTTTTTGCCTCTTCTGTGCTTTGTCTTAAGGGCATGGCCTCGGAAAAGGGGGGCCCGCCATGTGGAAAAAAAATACATCAACATTTTGGCATAAAGTAAGTCATCTCATAGAAGGTATTAAATAAGATTAGAGAGTTTAAACCTGCACCACATTTATAAACACTATGATAAAGGTGGCGCATTGTAAGTTTTTAACTAGCTTACACAAAGTCTACAGTATTGTAGATCGGGGACCCTCTTCTACAGAAATTAAAAGGGTACAAAACCAGGGTTTTTTTACTACACATTCTTATGTGCATGTTTAGACGAATTCTAGTCCAAAAATCAGTAATAAGTATGAAATGTATGTAAATTTGTTTTTAAATCTCATTGGTTTTCTACCACTTTGGGGTGTGTAACAAAGGGAAACCCCGACTTTCCCCGACTATGATCACCAATACTCACCATTTGCTTATAGTGGGAGTTTACGGAAGATAGGTTTGTAAAAACGTTAGTACAGATTTTTTATGCCAATTGCACCAGAGTCAAAATACTGGTGCAATTGCTTCACATCATATTTATCATTTGTTTTAGATTTTCTAGATGCTTCTGTGCTGCCGCCATCAAAAGGGTTGTGGCTTTGGATGTGCTGTCATGTGCCAAAAAATGCATATAAGTTTTGGTAAAGTTAGACTAGGTTTACACTGTCTAAGTATTAGACAATATTAATAAATCTTTCTCTTTGTTTTCTTCCACCAAATTCTGTGAGGATCTAAGTTTGGTTCATTAAGACTTTGAGAAGCCTGAAAAGAGTCCCATTTTGATCACATAAATGATCAGAGTGGGACTCCTTTATTCAATTTTTGCCATGGCAGCAACTGGTTACCTTTTGAAATTGTAACAACTTCTCTGAACACAAAACTAAGAAGGCGTTTAACTTTTAAAAATGTAAAACATTTTAACATAGATAATGTATTTAAAATGAGTCATTAGCTATTAAAAATATCATTTTTTTTTTTAATGCCAGGATCCTTGAATACAAAGCAAAATTTTTCATGGGTTTTATTTTTACTCTGGTGCGTTTGGAAGGTTTGTCAAACGCATCACCCACTTGATGCAATAGGCCCGTGGCACGCTACTTCAATTGGTTTGGGACTGTCCTGCTTTTTGGTCCTTTAGGCAAACTGTGCTGCTTTAAAAAGACTGGTTTTTTGGACCGGACGTTTGTGTTTGAGTGTGGTGTAAATGTGAGTGTTTTAAAAGATAGTTTCTTGGGGGATGCATGGTTAAAGCTGCCATCATAAAAATCATTCTTTAAATGTGATTTTTTTCTCACTACTAGGCTAAAATTCTTTGAAATATTTTTTTGCTGAGGGGGGACAGTAAATGCAGTATTTTCATATTTGAAATTTCTGATGTTGGGATGTTTTCCATGTATGCTATAATGGGTTGTTATTACTTCTGTGTACTTTGTTAAACTTTTCAATACAAACTTAAAAAAAAAACAATGAACTCACAGCAGTGTAAGGGTTTTCCAACGGAAAAATACTATCGGTTTTGAATCCAAAAAAACATTTGCCCACGGGCTTTTTCCTGAAACCCAAGGATTTTAAACGGGTTTTTTTTAAAATTTTTTGTCACTTTTCCGCGGATTTTCCACAGCCCTGATTTCATTTTTGGGGGGGGGGGGGGTTTGTAATGACCCACGAGTTTATGAACACACCAAAATCCACAGCAAAAAACACACACAAAGCTTTCTGGTCGTTTTTCATGTCATCCCATTGACTTCAGTAGTACATTTTACTCCGTTTTCCAAGTGACGTACAGCAGAAGACTGAGCATGGTCTAAGTTTTTCGAAAGCCAACCTCAGAAAATCAAAGTTGCGTGGACTACAATGCAGATTTTCAATTGTCTGTAGGAAATGCTTGTCGTATGGATGGAACCTAACATTGTGAGCTACCACAGTTTTCACATACTACACATCCTACTATTCTTATGATTACATTGTGTTGTTATAGTTATTAAAAATTCAATTTCTCTTTCCCTGAACCTCAGCTGTGAGCAGGGAGGGAATTTTAACCCAATTTTTATAAGCCACACTAATCTCAGACTCAATTACCCCTATCATTTTTACCATTTTATTCCTTGTGATCATAAATCATGAAACAAGACTAAGAAACATTAGCATATTTACATTGCAAAATAATCAATCCAACTAAACAGATGTTTTCCCCATCGTGAAAAGTGGCTTGGAGTAGAATTGTTTTTTTCCCTTGAAACAATTTCAATATTTAATATGCAATAAAGAATTACCATGTGCATACACTATTATCCTGTACCAGAATGTGAGGTAACACTAGATCTGTAGAGATTTATAGAAATGCATCTGTGACACTGTAAGGTGATAATAAAAGAATTACCTTTTAGTAAGTTAAGTTTCTTATTTGCTTTTGATAACAAGGCTTTAGCTTTATTCTGAAGTTGTTCTGCTTTCTTTCTGGCTTCTGACGAATCTTCAGCTTTTTTTGCTATTAAGTCTTCAACTTTCTTGTATTTATTACTAAGTTCCTCATCCAGAATCTGTAATATTGGAAACCACCATTAGAGAACATCAATGATGCATTGTGTAATGTATAGGCAGGTCCCATGAACTATGCATTTTACTGTCTCTGAACATCTTTACCCTGGAGTGGGGAGTCGTTCATGTAGTTCTCCATGGGAAAAATATGCAAATTAGCTCTCCTGCAGAGGAAAAAATTTTTTTCTAAGGCTGCCTATAGATTGCTATCCTGAAAATCAATTGCTGACTTTTTTTCAAAATGCAGCATGCTCCAGGAAGGGGCTTTTTTAAGGTGTGTTTTCCGAAAAGATTCTCTATTTTATTGGTCCGAAAAAAAATGTTTTATCAAGTGTTTAAAAATGATGTGCTATAGGGTGACATGTATGATCTTTGGTGCTAACAGGCCAGTTCTAAATCGCTTTAAAGCGGTGTAGAATGCGCCACAATGTATGAACCTGTTCTTCTGCAGGTCATACATACAGGTGCGGACTAGTGCCAATACGAAATGACTGGCTCAGGCAGACCACCTTTAACCTGGTCTGGCTGTTCTAACTATTCTACGCCTAGGATTGGCGTCAGAGAGTCATAAATGTGTCTAATTCTATGAATATGGTGCGACACACTTCCATAATCCCCCCAAATCTTTGGTGCATTAAAAAGTGTCTACTACAGCTTTTTGATGCAAGAAAACTGCCGCAGCCCCATTCATACATGTCGCCCATACTGTATAAAGGTTCTGTTAAAGATACAGGCTAGACATGGATTAAAGGGGTTTTCTCACTGCGAAGATTTGTTTTCAATATAAGGGAACTGTTAAATGAAGACGTTTTCTAAATACATTGGTCGGTAGATTTTACTTTAATCATGAGATACAGACAGTTTCGCAGGTCTCTCAGTGCACACAGGTTTCTGTGGTAAACTGCATACCAGAGAAAGACATCTGTTGTCTGATCAGCTGAAAGTAGGAGTGACGTCACCCCATGGATGGACTGATGGAACTGAGATCTGAGTGAACTAATTAGAATGAACAAGATTAGCTGCAGCAAACAAAATGTACAAGTGCTGTGAGCTCTGAGAAACATGAATTTATCAGTAATTGTGTTAAGAGATAACATCTCCTGCTCTGTCAGCTTGAAGCTAATATATGTTAATCACTGCTGGAGACCCACCTACAGCCTGAGGAGACAGAGCAAATGCAAAACTGCCTGCCAGCCAGTGAAACAGTGTGCTGAGAAAACCCCTTTAAGGCGGGTGTATCCATCAACAGCAAGTGCCTCACCTTTATACAACTGCAGCTGCAGGATCAGACACAACTAATGGTTAAGAAAAAGAAATAGTCACATTTTTTAATTGAAGAAACCTTTTTATGAACTGACCTTCTTTATACCGTCAGCATTAGCTTTTGTATCCTCTGAAGATTTCTCAATTGAATTTAAGTTTGCAGAATTGGCAGCTGACATTTTCAATAACTCTCCAAGACTTTTCTCAAGATTTGCAATACGTTGGGTTGCATTATTTAATGTTTCTTCTGATGCTGCAGCTTCTGATTCAATCTGTACACAGAAAAACATCACATTAAGACGATTTGCTAAACTCATTAAAAACTTCAAACTGATGAAATTAAATACATTTTAAACGCACATTAATTAAAAAAACAGAAGTACAAAAAGAACTTTATAGTTGTGTAAGTATAATGTATTTCCAAAAATGATCTTCCTTTACTGGTGCCAAGTCTCTTGAAAAACAAAGGATTCAATGTATTAATCGGTTTCAATTCATTTATTTTTAACTTACGGAAGTGAGTAGGTTGTTTGTTCCTTTTATGTCATCATCAGCCTGTTTTATGGCTTTTTCAGCTGCAATTTGGGCTTTGCCTGCCTCTTCCAGTGCTTCTTTCACCATGTCAGCTGTGGCCTTAATATCTGATGCAGATTTACTGTGATTGCAAAGACAATGTAAAGATAGTTTAAGGTTTTCAAGGTGGAAAAAAGCCTAATAGCGGAAACCAACTTCATTTACTCTTGATGAAACAATATGCTTATAGGGGTTTTGCCAGGACGTGCCTTATCTGCTAAGAAGCAAATGTAAACAAGCCAAGGAGCTGAGAGAGAGAGAGACAGACTGCCAGAGCACAGAGCTGCATAAGGGATCGTGTGAAATGCTCACTCAAATAATCAAACTACAACTTGTGGATTCTGTATACAAACGACAACAGCTTTCTCCACAGCAGCTTGAAAGCTTCTTCATGTTCCTGTCATCAGATAAAGCAGGGATCTACTCAGATAATCACACTACAACTAGTGGATTCTGTATACAAAAGACAACATATTTCTACCCTGTGCCTTGAAAGCTTCTGCATCTCAGTCTCATCAGATAATAAGCTTTCTCTGCGCAAGCCTGGCCAGCAGCTCTTGTCAGGTCGTAACTAATAGAAGCTTTGAAGTAACTAAGGGCAGGTAAGGCAGCCTGTAGCTCTCTCAGGCTGCAATTTTTGTAATCATATATATTTAGAAAAGTGATTAATTACCCATTTTGGAGGATCCCACATCAACATTACATCATGGAAAAACCCCTTTAAGCTGCAGGAAAAAACAAACTTGTCCTGTTGATTCCAGTTTTTTTTGTAGACAACTGAAAATGCCAGGATTTGCTTTTTCCCATGGTTATCACTATTTGTGATATATGTGCACAGTAAAAGGGATGACAGCCACTCCCTGCTGCCATTGACATGAAAAAAATCTCATTTCTATGGACAGTCCACTGAACCATAATGTCTACTACAGACCAGTTAAATTTTTGTATTTTTTGCCTCCCTGCATTTCAACAATCGTAGTTTTTTTATTTTTTTTCAGTGACACAGTTGTGTAAGGACTTGCTTTATGCAGAAGTTGTATTTTCTGTGGGCATAGTTTAAGTTTACATATAAATTACTGTGGATTTTTTTATATTTTTTGCAGTGTGAAAAGAAGTCTCTTTTGCATTTGTTTTCTATTTTTTTACACCATTTCACATTAAATAACCTGTTAGATTAGTTGTACAGGTTATTATAGTCATATTTAATTCCTAATATGTGTAGATTTTTTTGTGTATGCATATATGTATGCACAATATTTTTGTATTTAATATTTGATTTGCTTTTATTTTTTTCTACACCTTTTTGTTTATTCCATGAAGGGATAACTATGTTACCCTATTTTCTTTACACTTATTAATGTATTAGCATATTCCTGTATGTTAATACATTAGACTCTGTGTCAGTTTAACACAGGCTGCAGAAAGGACAGCACACGGTGTGCCCTGACCACAGGTTTACTATACAGTCAGCCTTGGGGCTACTCTAGGTTCTCAGGGATGACTGTATAAACATTCCCCAGGCACTGGGAGTTCCAGTGACCGGATGGAGCAGGGGAATGTCCTCTGATTATGCTGTGGTCACAGACTGTGGAAATCAAAGGGTTAAATGACGTTGATCAGAGGCTTCCTCCAGTCCCTGACATTCACTGCTCTAGGAACGGTTGTTAACAACAGCTCTGTTCCTAACACTGTTAAAGTGTTGGGAGCCTCAAAATTCCTCTGCCTGCAGCAACATCTTTTGGCATTGCTTCAGACAGAAGACACGCACTGCCCGCTGTCAAACGACAGTAGGGGATTGTTAACGGGTTAACAAAAACCCTATTTGTCATACAACATTGTTTACATCCCAACCTTTCCTGAAGATACAGCTGGAGATCTGAAATACAATGTATCCCAAAACACTCTACAGCGCTCAAAGCATTGCAGCTTGTAGCCCAAGTAAAACTACTCAGCTGTACTCAGAACTCCCATTGACGTGAATAGACAATAATGCTAGGTGGAGTTTATGGGGGCCCGTTCTCAGGATAGGTGCAGGTCCCAGAAAATCCATAAACATCTAAAGTGGGAAAATCTATTGAAGTGGTTAAGGCTGGGCTTAGAAAGTCAGACTGTAAATGCATGGAGAAAAATTGTAGTTTTGTTGAAGATTGCAATTGCTTATATCATTATTTTATTAACTTGAAGTAGCTTTCCTTTGTAACTGTATTTGTGTGATCAACTGACCATATTTCTTTTTTAAAATTTAATATTCATGCACTTGCCCTTCAGATGTATTAACAGAAAGCATGACAGCTCGCACCTTGTGCCTGATATGTTATAAGTAGAATGAGCCATAGCTCCCAAAGGGTATGTTCACAAAATCTGTGTTGCAATCCACATCCCATTGTTTTTAATGGGAATCAGCTGTGAGATTTGGTGCAGATTATTTCTAAATGTGGAGTAAAAAGTAACAACATGTTACTTATTTGATGTGCAATTTTATGGAGTAGCCTCGTTTTAGCTTAAAGCATTGAAATAGGACTAATCTGCGGCCATATCAACAATATACAGACAGCAAATCTGCATCGGAAATTCAATAATATACCTCAAATTTCTATGGCTTTCGCAGTAGTTTTTTTCAATGAAAAATCCAGTGTGTGAACATTTTTTAAAGATGGATTTCTATTAAGTGTTATCCAAAAAAATCTTTAGAAACCGTGTGCTCACAATAATTACCTAGACTGTTTGGCTTCTTCTAAGAGAGACTCTGCTCTAGCTATATCTCCAGCACTTTGTAGAAGGATTGTCTCCACTCCAGAAAGACTTTGTACCCGTTCCCTTATATCTTCTGTTAAAGCCTGTAACTGCTCAGGAGTGGTTGGCATTTCCATTTTCAGGACCTCATTGGCAACAGCTTCTATGCTGTCTAAGTCAGCTCCATCCTCTGTTAGTAAAAAATACACAAATTATTATCTATTATATACTTTAAAAAGAGCTCTGCTATTGACAGCCCCTACTGACTCAAGAACCACACCTTTCTACAATGCTCCTGGGTCTTTGGCCAAGTTATTAAACTGTATACACTCCTTCTTACACTAAATTGATCCAAGATACTTCCGCAATCATTTCTTAATATATCTTTAAAGAGGTTATAGCACTGTATTTCTGATAATACATAACTATAGAGCTGTATGACACAATTCTGGCTGTTTCCAGCCACCACTATAGGGAGATGTGGCACCTACTGAAAACTGGTTTACTATTCAGTCCAATTTAAAAGAATATGCAGTAACCTCTGTCTAGTACTATTCTATCATGTAACGGTCAAAAAATGTAATTCCAACACTTAATAGACAAATTAAGAAACTAATCAGCAAAGATTAGTTCAAGGATGGACACGAGGAAGAATCTGCCAGTATCACAGGCACTGGATGTCACATGAGGACAAAACTAGGCCCACATGTGGTGACCACTGTTAGCATAACTTTGCCCATAATATGGCAGTACCGCTCGCACAAATGTGCACTCACTGCAGAACGACAGGGCATGGTCTTATCTGTATGCAGCAGCCACAGTGTCAACCTAACCTTACAGTTGCCATTTGCTATTTTGCATGTAAAACCCCCCCATACTTACGCATTAAGAAGTCTTTGATTTCTTTAATGAGATTTCTTAAGTCTTCATTGCTTTTTTGAACTTTCTCCTTTGTGGTATTTGCTTTGTTGAGACCACCTTGGGCATTTAGCTTTGCTTCTTCTGCCTTCAACTTGGACTCAGAAACCTTGGAAAGGAAAAAAATACACAAACCATTTTACTTTGGAAATGCAAAGTAAACAGCGTTCAGCAGTGTTGACATTTGGCACATTGCAATTATATAGTTTGACATATTTTACAAAGTTCCATAAACCATGCCTGACAACCTTTAAACTGTCTTTCCATTCTAAGCCCTATATTTACTATTTTGCCGTAGGCAAACTTAAACTCTATCAGTTCTCTATCTGTTAAACACTAAAACGTAACTTTTACTATACATAACTCTTAACCTCTATACACACTATTTAAAAACCTGATTTCTAACCTCCACATTTAATCCTTTTTGCTTCTGAAAGAAGGAATAAATTATTTTCTATTATCAGGTCTGGTGGAGCACCACCTATTAATAGGAGAGCCTTATATCTATAGCAAATTACTAGCTCAGTAGGGATCCCAAGCCTACCACTTGGGCAGTCGTCCCTAATATCATGGACACAGAACAAATAAGGCCCTCCTGCAGCAGGTGACACTTGTAGATAGAGGTGAGAAATCACAATTTAAAACTTCATTTTATTGTTGAGGTTAGAAATCAGGTTTTTAAATAGTGTGTATATACGTTAAGAGTTATATATAATAAAAGTTACGTTTTAGTGTTTAACATATAGAGAACTGATAGAGTTTAAGTTTGATTATGGCAAAATAGTAAATATAGTGATCAAAAGTCATTCTCTGTTCTCTTGCGAGATTCCCATTCTAAGCCAACACTTTAGGGAACGATCCTGAGAGTTGTGGGACCCGCAACTATCAGATTTTGATGGCATATCCTGGTGCCATCAAGGTCTACAGCGAGAACAACCCTTCAAACGACATTGTCCTAATTGAGCCAGAAACAGACCTAACTAGACAATTTATTCCTCACTTTTGTAATATTGGTTATATCACTTACTAGCTTAGAGAGTTCCTCTACTTCTGCTATAGCACTGAGAATCTCTTTATCAAAATCCATAGCTCTTTTCCATGCATTATGAGCCACAGTCACCAATCCATCACAGCCTTCCCCTCCACATTTCCTCTTGCCATCTTTTGTTGTACAACCAAGCCCTCCGCATTGTGATTCTTCACATGATGCATCAGCTGGGGTTCCACAGGTCTATAAAAAATAATTACATGCATAAATAGACAAATTTTAGTAACTACTACTCAAAAATGTGTCTAGAAACTATATGTTTAAATCACTCCGGCTAACTTGGTCTATTCCATTATCATCATATTACAATATTATTATGTAAGGCCATGTCCCCACGGCACCGGTTTGTGGCTGATTTTTCACACGGTTTGCAGTTTTGCAAACCGTCTGAAAAACCGGCCACAAACTTTTACATGGAGCGCTACAGAAAACCTGCGCAGCAGTCCCCACTGAACGGGTTTTCTGCCTGGCGGTTTTTCAGACTGCTGGCCACCTAAAAAACATTCTACATGTTCATACCTCAGTCTTGTTTTCGGACAGAATATGAACAAGTGAATGTGTAGGGGGAGGGCTTTTCTCTGCTAATCGTGGAGAAAAGCCGTCCTCCCGTGACTGTGTGCACAGCACAAAAACTGGACAAATACCGGTCGGATAAACTGACCGGTATTTGTCCTTTGCCGTGTAAACAGGCCCCTAAGGCTTTTGCTAATCTACCAAGGAAATACTTTGAACTGTAGCTGTAAGGTCATCTAACATACCTTTTCAGATACGGAGGAAAGGTCCAAATTCTGGATCCCACCAGCAAGTTCATCCAAAATCCGTGACTGTTCATCTTGTATTTGCTTAAAAACGGTATCTTTTTCATCTATAAGATCTTCCACTTCCCTTCGTGTAGTAGCAGAGTGCTCAAGAATGCTATCTAGATTGACTGCTGAAGCATTGACTTTTTCTTCTGCCTCTAGAGACATCTGGAAATATTTATTGATGCTGTCCATTGCTCCTGCAAACACACCATGGTATATATGTGAGAACTGCAGCATTCCCAAATCACACTCTGAACAGTTTAGACGACTGTCCTCTGCCCTCTCCTTGTGGGCAGACAAGTTTTGAACAGGCTGGATTTTAATAATCATCTGACCGTTTCCTCTGAAGATAAGTAACTCCAGAAATGTCTAGTAGTGATCATGTCTATATATAATATATATATATAATATATAAATATATATATATATTATATATATATATATATATATATATATATAGTGGTGGACAAAAGTATTGGCACCCCTGTTTTCTGTCAGATAATTCTCTGTTTCTTCCTGAAAATGATTGCAATCACAAATTCTTTGGTATTAATATATTCTTTTATTTTGCTTGCAATGAAAAAACACAAAAGAGAACGAAACAAAAATCAAATCATTGTTCATTTCACACAAAACTCCAAAAATGGGCCGGACAAAAGTATTGGCACCCTCAGCCTAATACTTGGTAACACAACCTTTAGCCAAAATAACTGCGAACAACAGCTTCTGGTAACCATCAATGAGTTTCTTACAATGCTCTGCTGGAATTTTAGACCATTCTTCTTTGGCAAACTGCTCCAGGTCCCTGAGATTTGAAGGGTGCCTTCTCCAAACTGCCATTTTGAGATCTCTCCACAGGTGTTCTATGGGATTCAGGTCTGGACTCATTGCTGGCCACTTTAGAAGTCTCCAGTGCTTTCTCTAAAACCATTTTTAGTGCTTTTTGAAGTGTGTTTTGGGTCATTTTCCTGCTGGAAGATCAATGACCTCTGAGGGAGACCCAGCTTTCTCACAATGGGCCCTACATTATGCTGCAAAATTTGTTGGTAGTCTTCAGAGTTCATAATGCCATGCACACAGTCAAGCAGTCCAGTGCCAGAGGCAGCAAAGCAACCCCAAAACATCAGGGAACCTCCGCCATGTTTGACTGCAGGGACTGTGTTCTTTTCTTTGAATGCCTCTTTTTTTCCCTGTAAACTATATGTTGATGCCTTTTCCCAAAAAGCTCTACTTTTGTCTCATCTGACCAGAGAACATTCTTCCAAAACGTTTTAGGCTTTCTCAGGTAAGTTTGGGCAAACTCCAGCCTGGTTTTTTTTATGTCTCGGGGTAAGAAGTGGGGTCTTCCTGGGTATCCTACCATACAGCCCCTTTTCATTCAGACGCCGACGGATAGTACGGGTTGACACTGTTGTACCCTCGGACGGCAGGGCAGCTTGAACTTGTTTGGATGTTAGTCGAGGTTCTTTATCCACCATCTGCACAATCTTGCGTTGAAATCTCTCATCAATTTTTCTTTTCCGTCCACATCTAGGGAGGTTAGCCACAGTGCCATGGGCTTTACACTTCTTGATGACACTGCGCACGGTAAACACAGGAACATCCAGGTCTTTGGAGATGGACTTGTAGACTTGAGATTGCTCATGCTTCCTCACAATTTGGATTCTCAAGTCCTCAGACAGTTCTTTGGTCTTCTTTCTTTTCTCCATGCTCAATGTGGTACACACAAGGACACAGGACAGAGGTTGAGTCAACTTTAATCCATGTCAACTGGCTGCAAGTCTGATTTAGTTATTGCCAACACCTGTTAGGTGCCACAGGTAAGTTACAGGTGCTGTAATTACACAAATTAGAGAAGCATCACATGATTTTTCAACAGTGCCAATACTTTTGTCCAACCCCCTTTTTTATGTTTGGTGTGGAATTATATCCATTTGGCTTTATGACAATTCTTTTTGTGGTTTTTCCATTGAAGACAAATTTAAATGAAGATAATAATACCAAACAATTTGTGATTGCAATCATTTTCAGGAAGAAACTGAGTATTATCTGACAGAATTGCAGGGGTGCCAATACTTTTGGCCACCACTGTACATATATATATATATATATACACTCACCGGCCACTTTATTAGGTACACCTGTCCAACTGCTCGTTAAACACTTAAATTTCTAATCAGCCAATCACATGGCAGCAACTCAGTGCATTTAGGCATGTAGACATGGTCAAGACAATCTCCTGCAGTTCAAACCGAGCATCAGTATGGGGATAGAAAGGTTGATTTGAGTGCCTTTGAACGTGTGGCATGGTTGTTGGTGCCAGAAGGGCTGGTCTGAGTATTTCAGAAACTGCTGATCTCCTGGGATTTTCACGCAACAACCATCTCTAGGGTTTACAGAGAATGGTCCGAAAAAGAAAAAAAACATCCAGTGAGCGGCAGTCCTGTGGGCGGAAATTACCTTGTTGATGCACAGAGGTCAAAGGAGAATGGGCAAGACTGGTTCGAGCTGATAGAAAGGCAACAGTGACTGAAATAGCCACCCGTTACAACCAAGGTAGGCAGAAGAGCATCTCTGAACGCACAGTACGGCGAACTTTGAGGCAGATGGGCTACAGCAGCAGAAGACCACACCGGGTGCCACTCCTTTCAGCTAAGAACAGGAAACTGAGGCTCCAATTCGCCCAAGCTCATCGAAATTGGACAGTAGAAGATTGGAAAAACGTTGCCTGGTCTGATGAGTCTCGATTTCTGCTGCGACATTCGGATGGTAGGGTCAGAATTTGGCGTCAACAACATGAAAGCATGGATCCATCCTGCCTGTATCAACGGTTCAGGCTGGTGGTGGTGGTGTCATTGTGTGGGGATATTTTCTTGGCACTCTTTGGGGCCCTTGGTACCAATTGAGCATCGTTGCAACACCTTGTGGAATCTTATGCCACGAAGAATTGAGGCAGTTCTGAAGGCAAAAGGGGGTCCAACCCGTTACTAGCATGGTGTACCTAATAAAGTGGCCGGTTAGTGTATATATATGTATATATAAAATATATATTATATATACATATATATATAGGCAGCTGGAGAGTCTGCAATGGAATATACATACCAGCCAGGTTCTGGACATATGTCTGGGGAGTCCAGGACACATGCCACCAAGATAAGGGGCCTTGGTGGAGTGAAAGGCCATTGTGAAATAGGTGTCGACAGTACAAACTGTCGACCTATGTTTAATTATCTGATAGACTGATAGTCCTGATAGACTTTAATAGAAAATCCATGCAGCAGTCCCAACTGAACGGATCTTCTGCCGGACGTTTTTTTAAACTCTTACACCAGTGTTCCTAAAAACTTAGAACATGTTCCTTCTTCCACTTGGTTTTCGAGCAGAACATGTCAGTGGTTGAGGGGGACTGGCAAATCCGCAAACTGCAAGCAGAACCGTCCACCAAAACCATGGAAACAATGTCAAAATACCGGCCGGATTCTTTAATCAGAATCCGGCCAGTATTTGCATACTGCCATGTGGATGCACCCTAACATTACATACTGCACTGTGGGCACTCCTGGATACTAGACCCCTATGTCCAGAACAAGAGCCAATAATACAGAGTAACATTACTTACTGCATTGTGGGCTCTCCTTCTGGATATTAGGCTCCTATGTCCAAAACAAGAGCCAGTAATACAGTATAATATTACATACAGCATTGAGGACTCTCCTGCATACAGGAGCCGAGGAGACAGATCAGAATGCAGCAAAATCTATTGTGCATGGTATTTAGAAAAATGATTATTGTGCACACTCCTGCATTACAATGGTTCACTATATAATTTGAGGTACACCTTAAACAATGATTCTACTGTACAACCCAACCCAATAGGGTGATCTTCAGCATGCTGGAGACCTCAAAAGTATTCTTTACTTGCAAATAAACCATGTGCGAATGTATAGTTACTTTCACATACTTTTCCTTGTTCTTCCATGTCAGTTTTTTTTTTTTTTTTTTGTGGGGGGGGGAGACCAGTTCACTGTGCACCACAGGCAACAGAAAAGCAAGGTGCACCCCTGCATTATGTTGTCTATGATCATGAAAACAGCAGGTGCAGATTACATACAGGTAGGAATATACACTTTTTGATTAATCCAAGTCAAGTATGACTGTTTCTATAATTAGATGACATTTTTTTTAGTGGCTTTTGTGCATACTAGATCTTATAAATAAAATAAAATGTAACTTAGCCAAAAATAGGTTGATTGACATTTTAGGTGTGTTGCATTCCAGCAAATAATTACAATGTAATTGGAGAAACTTACCTCGAACATTAGAGATTTTCATGTACTCCAGTTGTTCTCCAAGCTCTTTCAGTGCTTTACTGAGACCATCAGCATCGGCCTGCAGGGCTGCTACTTCATCTGAACCATTCAGGCTGATCCCTGCAAGCTTCTGTTCTACTTCTGTAAGTTTTTCTGAAACCTCTGATTTCAGTCTCCTTGTAAGACAACAGAAATACAAGTATAAGTCAGCACAATATAGTGGACAACAAAGCAGTTCTATAAGACAATATGGCAAATCATTACCTAAATTACATAGACTGCAGATGACATACTGGGCTATATGTACCACCTGTCCAGACAGTTACTGCTGAAAATGTTAAATGCATTGACCGACTTTTTATCAGCAGCATTGGCCTATTTATGGCCAATTTATACCACGTGTAATGTTTCTTTGATTGCCACACAGTTAACTCACAATTGTTTGTATTCAGAACAGAAAGGCCACCCATACATTACTAGGCTAATTATTATTGGGTACTATCCATCATATACTTACTCTGCCTCCTCGAAAAGATGATCAATGTTTTAAGTGGCTGTGTAGCAGGATTCTGGGAGATAATAGTTTGAACTTCCTCTAATTTTTCCTGAACACTGTTGATGGTTTTCTTGTATGGTCCAATAACTCCAGTAACTTTCATAGCATTGGCACGGTCTAAAAGTTTGTTTGTCCTGTTGGAAAGCTCTTTGATGATGACATCCCAGAGGGCAAAGCACTTATGACAAGGAATACAATTTGGGAAAATGCCCGAGTAACCACGTGCACATTATCACAACGTACTCCCTCTACTCCTTCATTAGAAATGCAGTGTCCAGTGGACCGATCACACTGAGGGGTCTGTATACCTCTGGAGTCACAGTCACAAGCTGCAAAAAAAGCAAATAAACAAGCACGGATGATTCAGGCCAGCCAGAATTAAATTGCTTGTATTTGGGTCGAATTTGATATGGACCCGAATCAGAAGCACAATAATACAGAGATGTGTAACAAATATATTCTGAAAAAATATGTGCATTTTTGGATTAGTACAAATATGAGCAGTAGTCTTAAAAAAAAAGACGTGGTTAATTTTCCATACAACAAACATTTATAAATTGTGAAAAGTGATTTTTTTTTTCTCATCGATAACTGCACATATTTCACAGATGCATATATATATATATGTGTGTGTGAATATATATATATATATGTATGTCTGTTATATATATATATATATATATATATGTATATATTAGTAGAATTTTTTTTTTGCTGTTTCATATATATATATAATATATGTATATATATGTTATATATATATTATATATATATATATATATATATATATATATATATAAAATGTAATTTTTATTAAGAAAAAACACATAAATGGAAGGTTATCTACAGTTGAAACCAGAAGTTTACATACACTATATAAAAAGAGACATATGCACGTGTATGTAAACTTCTGGTGTCAACTGTATATATATGTATGTATAAGCACCTCACTTATGGAGGGGAATAAAAATAGTAATATGTGAATTTTATAGACAGAGAACCCATGAGTTGTTAGTTAAAACTACTATGCACATTAATAATGAAACAATTTAACACTGATTTAAATAAAAAAAAAGCATAAAATATTTGTTAATCAAATAAACTTTCTTGCTTATGTTAGAGGTATTATCCAGCTCCTTCCTATTGCACGTTAGGCTGCAATAAAAAAAAAGTTTTCATTTCGGTATATGTCCAGACTTCGATTTGCCCATACAGGAGCAGTGAAAAACCGTTCTGAGCCCCTGGGCACAGCAGACTTAGAGCTGCTTTTCAGGGAAAAGGCAAGGACAGGGAGGCAAAAAGCAAGAGGCAAGTGCAGGTATGGCAGTATATGCAATCTTACATCTGGCCCTGGGAATAAACTTCGGGTGGGCCCCCATAATCAATTTCACGGGGGGCCCCTAAAAAACCAAATAAACTGTGCCCCATATCAGCCCCTACATGTATATGTTTGCTTTTCTTTTTTTATGCTAAAATCGCTCAAAGGGGAAAACACAGCAAAACTCACTTCCATAAAGTTTTTGGGGTAAAAATTGTCAATAAAACATGCATACAATATGTAAGAAAAGATGGGGGTTCCAATTCAGCACAACATGATCACATACATATATATTCCATAATAGAGTTGATTACTATGGCCCTACAGACTAAAGAATAAGCATCTTTTGTGAAAGATCTGTGTACAATGCCGACAGTGATAAGAATCTCCTGCTGGTGCTTTCAGAGGGGACTGTTTCCTTCAGTACACAACAAAGATCCTTCCAGTAAGGGTCACTTAAACTCTTTTTACATAAAGATCAAAACTGGGAGGGAGACACCAAACACAAGGGTCATTAAGAGTCTCAATGAAAGGAATGCCAAGCTAAATTCAAAAAAGAGTGATTTTTTTTGATTTCAAAAGATGATTTAAAAGTTTGTTTGCTTTTAACAATAAGCTGACATTTTTTTAAACAATTCTGAGAATTTTTATAGTGGGAACATAATATATTTAACTCTAAAAGAAAACTGCAATTAATCTCATCATAAACTATCATACGAGCATCAAGTATATCAACCCTTATTTATAGAGGAGGGGAACACTGTAAGAGTAGTCTCCTGCAAAATAAAAGAAATGGAAAGCATCCAAGTACAGGAAGTCCTATGATTTCCAATCCACGCACTATTAAAAAGAACAGCGATGATGTTGTTCTTTCATTAAACTAAACCAAGCATGAAAACGTTATCCTTGACATTAGAGCAAGAAACAAGCTTTTGTAATCCCATTTAAAGAAAAAAAATTTTCCCGTTTCAATGTTTTTGGTTTATGCAAAGTGAAATGGTGGGAATCTTGTACAGCCATGGAATCAACATGCAAATAAAACGTTTATTCCATTTTGGAATCCTCCAAATACTTTTATCACATAATGTATCATCATTGGGCTATTATGGGAAACCAGTTCTTTCATCCAGAAGTGAATTACAGAGGAAAATAAGAACTTTGGGAAGAAGTATAATTTGCATAAAAAATGCAATGAAAAATCATCAACAACTGCATGTAGGAATCCAGCCTCAGGGAAGTATCTGTACAGAAATGTAAAGGTAACATATGGAACATTCAAGAGAAATCCACATTTTACAATACTCAAAATGTGATTGTGACAAGGTGCCTAGAACTTTTTGAAGTCTGTATAGCATCCTGTAGTTCTACAACTATTTTATAAAACTGTGTCATTTTACTGTAACACTATTGTAAATGTATCCAGCCACACGTCACTTATTGAAATAAAGCAGCGGACAGTTAAGACTTTGTTCAGGTTTGGCATGCCCTCATTGCCGTTCTCTACAAATCATTATCTGTTCAGCAGTGTGTAGGCTATAAACAATACACAATGGTCCCAATTATCAGCTGTGACAACATCACTATAATTAACGAAGACCAGATGAATATTGTACATTCACACCAGTGCCAAACATGAGAAGACATACTCCAACTTGTAGACAACAGTTAGATCAAATGGACGGATGGATTAAATTGACTGACCAACTGAGTGGCAGTTGCTTCCTGTTCAAACACACTTTATTCATAGGTTGTTTTAAAACTTTGTGTATTTAAATGCATTTCTATGGAAGGGATTAATGATTTGTTTAGTTAGTGATTTTAGGAGAGACTTCTGTAACTGGGGTGGGGTTGGGAGGGCACAAACTTTAAGGCTAATGAGCTTTTTAAGCTAAATAATGCAGCTTTGCATAAAGAAAATGCAGGTTTTTTGTTCTGGTTAATCCTTAGTGACAATGATGAAATACTCCACTTACTTACCAACTAAATTTCAATGTGATAAACGCCTTTGATCTTGGTCACTATTCCAATTCCCAAGATATGTGCATTAGTTGTATTCTCATTACATTTTCACAACCCTACAACACATTTTGGTGATGGACTTACAGGCTGGACAAAATGTATTGCAGTACTTGGCCTATATAAAAAAATGGGGAAAATTTGTACCATTTCTTTTAACCCAAAACTGCCCCTTTGAATATAATTAAAGGAAAAAAAAAGTCATAAGAAAATAAAAACTTCCATAATAATTTTTCATAAGGAAATACCCTGCATTTACTCTTAATTAAGTTTTACTGACTATCTAGCATACACCAGATTTTCAGGCTTCTGTGGGTACTTGGTGAAACTCCAGCTTTTAGACACTTTAACTCCTTCCCACCCTGTGTGTACATTATGGTGAGTGGATTGTTTCTGCAAGCTGGTGTAATAGTATGACACATAGCACCAGTGTCTCTGCCATCACTCAGGGGTATCAGCTGTTTATTAACCCCTTTTCTAAAAAAGTTGGAATTAGATAATTCGGACGGCGTTTAACCAATTTGATACTAATGCACATCGTGTTTGATAGTGTCCCGGCAGGTGGTGTCCTTTCGTGTCAGGAGCGAATTTGGCATAAGGCCACACCAAGGAGTAGAGTCTAAGAAGCCCCCTGGTCTTTAACCTTTAACCCACACAAGGGGCTTGGACTCTGCTGCAGGGAACTCCCAGGCCACTATCCGTGACGTAGTCACTTGCGGTGACAGCTGCCATGCAGGTGAGGTAATGAAGGAACAGGCAAAGGCATAGTCGAGTCACAGGCAGAAGGTCAGGTCAGGCAGAGATCACTAGTTAACAGGTCAGGAGTAGCCAAAGGTCGATACCAAAAAACACAGACAGGACTCCTTGCCAGACACACTAGGAAACACTAACAAACAGGCAACAGGCTGGAGAGGAGTTGCTTCTTTAAATATATGTTGGTGACAGAGGATAGGTTCAAGGAAATTGGGTGGTGTGTCCTGAGACTTTAAATTTCTGAGAGGAGGTGTGCCCACAACCCCGAAGGAGAGCTGGCAGCAGGAACAGAAGAGACACATCAGGGAACCAAGAGGGGAAGATGCCGCCCAAAGTGGCTTCAAGATCATCCGCTGCTTAGCACACGAGCTGCAGCGTGATTTGTGACAGACAAAAGTAGAGGGCTCCCTTCAACAACTCCGTCCTCTCGGCCAGGCTAACAAAGGGTTGCCCATAAGTTTCCACTGCAACTAGAAACAAGGCCACCAGGTCTACTCTCTGCACATCGCAAGTAGGCTGTGTTGCAGGAGCCAGGGACTAAGGCTACGTCTACACGACAGTGATTTACTGTCATATTTTTAAGTGGATTCAGTATCTAGAATCCACAAAAATTGGGCTGTAAATCATTCCCATAGACCTCAATAGAAAATCCAAGCCGTAGTCTACTGGGGTTGGATTTCAAATATGATAACCGGGTCAAAAAACTTAGAACACATTCTATAATCCACCATATTTCACTTGAAAACTGCGGATTATAGTACTGTTCAATTGAATGGGACGGCCAAAATCCAAAAACCAGAGGCAAAAAAAGGGCAAAAACTGGTGCAAAAAATAAAAACCGAGCATAAAATACTGTTCGGATTCTGATAGCTTAATAGGTGGCCTGTCACGTTTTACTTACAGGCATAATACACTGAAGTACAAAGGTATTTCAGAGTATTGCTGATGCTGTAAAGCAAAACCAAACACGTATAAACACTTTTTTGGTATCGCTACATCTGTAGCGATCTGAATAATTTAAATATATGCCATTATTTATCTGTCAAGGTGAATGCCATACAAAAAAGTCAGACTTGCTGTTTGTTCATTTTTCCAGCTACCAAAAAAAGGGATAAAAAAATCAGCACAACAAATTTACCCCAAAATGGTACTCTTGAAAATGAAAACTATCCCACAAAAATAACCTTTATAAAGATTCATTTTTATGAAGCAAAAAGAGTAAAACATAAAAAACTATATAAACTTAGTATTTCCATAATTATAACAACTTGCAAAATAAAGTTATAACATTAACCCCTTAACGACCGCCCGCCGTCTTTTGATGATGGACATTTCAGGTCGTTCATCTGCAGCGATGTCTTTTGACGTTGCTGCAGAAATCGGGTTTTGCGGCTCCCGATCCCGCAGCAGCAATGAAAAATTAAGTTGTACTTCACAAACCTCCGCTTCCCAGTGCTAACCCTTTGATTGCCGCGGTTCGTGACTGCAGCTTAATCAAATTGCTTTCCCCTGCTCTGTCCGGTGATTTGGACACCCGGTGACCCGACAGAGCCCGGGGAATGGCTGCACAGTCAGCCCTGGGGACCTAGAGTAGCCCCAGGGCTGTCTATGTAACAAGCCTGAAGTCAGGGCACACTGTGTGCTGCCCTGATCGCTGCCTGTGTCATACTGACACGATTATATGTAATATAATGCTATCATTACTAAGTGTAAAAAATAATGTAAACAGTTATCCTTCAGGGTTTGGTTTAAAAAAAAGTAAAAAACATAAAAAAGTGTAGAAAAAAATAAATAAAATAAAAATAAATATTTAAAAATAAAAATAAATATTTAATAAAAAATAATTGTGCATACATAACACACACAAAAAAAACCCCTACACATATTAGGTATTCACCGTAATAACCTGTACAATTAATCTAACAAGTTACTAAGTGTGAAATGTGAATGGTGTAAAACAAAAATTGAAAAAAACAAAAAAAATTTAAAACTAATTCTGCAATAATTTATAAGTGAACTTAAACTATTCCCCCCAAAAAGTACAACTTGTCCCGAATAAAACGAGGCCTCATACAACTGCGTCATTGAAAAAATAAATTTACGAACGACTGTTGAAACAAACTGTTGAGGTAAAAACTAAAAAAAAAATGTGCTGGTCACTAACTACTTTTCAGGCTTAAGGGGCTAATAGTGCATGGTAAATGCTGTGAAATAAAACACCCCAAAACATTGATTGCCTTGGTTTTTTTTTAACATTGCTAAAAAAAAAGTTATACCTAACATGTACACCAACATGGTGATACTGACAATTACAACTTGTTCTGCAAAAAAAGGAGCTCTCAAGAAATTGCTTGACATAAATATTAAAAAAGCATGAAAAAAGTGTAGCAGTTGAACCTTTCTAATCTCAATTTCAGGTATATTAACATCTTGGCGTTACATTGATTTGGTCATGGAACCAGTGGTCCCAGAGTTGGTTTTCAACAGCACAATGCCAGGCCGCATGTTGCTTGTGCCTCTATGAGTAGCCTATAAGGCCTATCTGTGCTACCCTAGTTTGTAGCATCTTGTCTCCAATTGAGCACATATGGGACGTCAGTAACTGGTAACGGCAAGGAGAGCTGTCAGCAGCCAATTATGATGATTTCCATCCACAACTGCTTTCAGCGTGGCATAACAATTCTCAGACTTAGGAACCTCACTATTAGCATGCCACAACATGTGAGTATATATCTGCACGTGATGTTTATTCTCAATGCTGCATAAATTGAGATGTTTCAAATATTTTGTCAATTTTTTTTATTATTTGCCTGTTATTCTAAGATTTATTAATCCTGTGATTTTTTTTATAATTCCAAGATTTTGCCTTTTTATTGGAGTGGCTATATAAATTACATATCCACAGTCATCATTAATGTGCAAATTACTTTCAATTATTTCCCCTTCACAATGATAGAAAACATAGTTATTTACCTTGGCATTCAACATCTGGATTACCCCAGAAAAGTTCTTGGCATTCACTGCAGTTTCTGCCACCAAAGCCAGACATACAATGACACTGTCCAGTAAACTGTGAATAAAGTCATAAAAGAAATGTGTGCGATTAATACGCTGGAGCTTGAACATATTCACAGTATATCTAAAATATTACTCAGGCAATTACCTGATTGCAAGAAGTACCCAAAGAACGGCCTGGATCACAACCGCATGACTCACACCCATTTCCACTAGCCAGATTCCAGGTGTTGGGTGCACAATGGTCACAGCTCTGTCCAATAACATTGCTCAAACATGGACACTGGCCTGTGGTAATATTACAGTGGCAGCTAACGTCTCCTTGGCAGTAATCCTGATCAGTACCCAGGTAATTACAGACACACTCTGAAAGAGAAATGTTAACACAGTTATCAAAAAAGATACCAAGTACAGCAGTATTCTTCATTACGTTATACTGAATGGGATTTGTCAAGTTTCTGTCAGTTTTTTATGTTTTCTACTTAGTAGAATAGTGCAGCAGACTATGAAAGCCAAAGAATGTCTTATATTGATGACTGGGTGAAAGACAGTCACCGCTGGTTTGCCCTGTCCTATTGTGTGCCACTCTCTACACATCAACTAAAGGACAATTTCATGTACCTTCTAGTTTCATGACCCCACTTGATGAAGGGTCATACCGACCCAAACCGTTGTAATCGAGTACTGATACACTCAACTTGAACAAATAATTGTGATGTTTCAGTGGCTTCCTGTGTTCCTGGAGGATGTAATGAAGTGCATACATTGTTACCCTTAGTCTGGATGTGCCTCTCCCCTCTTGTATTAGGTCAGTGGAAGGCTGACAAATGGTACCTTGATCCCAGTATGAAGAAAACCTAACCTTGAACTTTACTAACTGTTTTACCTGAGGATATTTTGTAATTCATGTATAAAAAACAAGACTCAAATTACTATCCCAACTGCAGACTATTAATAGTATTTTCTAATGAAGGTCACTGACTTGCTAGAAGACAGAAGCAGGAAATTGGAATAATATTCTTGTACTAAGAAAAATGAAATAGATATAGACAGGTTTAGTTAAGTAAATAACCTAGGAGGGCAGAAAAATGTTAGAACCAGAAGATTCATTTGGTAAAGCTGAATTACATAAAGTTTAGTCCATTGCTAATGAAAGAGAATACCCCAACCCTGTGAGTCTACACTAATATTAGATTATGTCATATTTCATGCAATGCAGAGGAATCCCCCAAACGTAGTTTCTTTATTGATTTACATATTTAGAAATATCAATTTAAACCCGTCCTCTGTCCCAGGATACATAGCAGATTCACTTTAAACTTACAGAATTTTATGGGGCTGCTTACATAACATTTTTCAGGCACGCTGGATTGACAAAGTAGACCTCCGACTTAAAGGGGTATTCTGACCACACTGATTTGCTTCAAACATGTAGGCAATGATACAGAAAACCTATTACCAAATACTTTGCTGTTCTGATTTTGCTTTATTTCAGAGTTAGAACAGTGCGTATCTCCTGTTTGTTTACAGAAGGTTCCCTCTTTCTGCTCTAGCAGCCATGGCCAGGATGGGGAGGTCACTCCTTGTTGTGTCTTATCTGTAGCACAGGAGCTTGGTTACCTTTCTTACTAAGAAACTTTAACCCTTTAAAGCTCTATAACATTCTGCCCTGCTGTTAGAACTTCTCCACCACTAATGTCCCTGTAACAGGCTAAACTAGAAATAGCAGAGATGATATGCCAATTACTGCGGTTGAACCGCCAACAGCCCAAAAGGGAAGTGAAAGCCTGAAGCTGACTGTGAAGAGCGGGCTCTGTAAAACAGTCAGATGGAAAAACTCCTTTAATCCTCCAAAGAATGCCACACTATACAGTAGGTATACACTGGACACATCAGCCATTGATCACAATTGTGAAATAGTGCATACAGTCTTGTATGTGTTTTTTACTGTGCCCCACTTTTATCTGTACAGTAAAACAGAAGGCATGATAACACATTTTGGCCCAGCACACTCTTTTGGCATATACTGAATGTGTGGGACTTATGAGAACATTGGAGAATACCTCCAATGTGCCTGACAAATGTGATGGGTCCAGTATACAACAAAATTGAACTGGTGCACAAAATTATCTGTTTTAGGATAAGGCACAGAATGTTCTCTCTTAATAAAGACATATAATATTGTTTTCTCTGGATACTAGTTTACAAATTCTTAAAGAGTCTTTTATATTAACATTTGTCTGCATCTACTTCATGTATAGTGGTACCTTGACTTAAAAGCGTCTTGACTTTTTTGAGATAAGAGCAGTCGCTCGGTCCATTTTTTTGCTTTGAGTTAAGAGCATATATTTGAGTTAAGAGTGAAGCCGAGCAGACATTGCAGCAACTCCTGCTCAAAAGCTCCTAATCTATAGTCAGCCAAGAAATTTAAACAAGTAATTTGATCTACAAACTATCTACCATTACAGCAACATTATGTGAACACACCCTAAGTGAAGGGAAAAAAACTGAGAATTTAAGTTAAACAATCTCCTCCATCTCTGGCAGCATCTTCATCTGGCTTTCAAGGTGAATATACTTCATTAAACCAGTTTTTTTCTTTACATTCTCTTTTGTTATACTGTATACAGTATATTTATACAGTGTACATGTTTGTTAATAAACGTAAAAAAATTGTGGTGGTTTTGGGGTGCGTGGAACATATTAATGATATTTCAATTCATTTCTATGGAAAAATTTGCTTTGATATAAGAGCAGTTTGAGTTAAGACCAAAATCACAGAACAAATTAAACTTGTATCTCAAGGTACTACTGCATATTATATAAATAAGTGCTTATGAATAGTGCTCTGATACTGGTTAATACTGTGACCTCTTAGATAGGACATAAATTATCTTAAATAAGGTAACAAATTCTAGTAATTCTAGTAACAAATACAAATTCTAGTAGCAAATACAGTAATGTAATGTTAATCTCCAGGAAACAAAAGTAAATTCTCACTTTTACAGTCTTGTTGGAAAGCATTTCCGTAGTAACCCAGTTGACACTGATGACAATTCTCGCCCTCTGTATGATGGAGGCATTTCAGACATACTCCGGTGCGTTTGTCACAAGCAAGCGGATCTGACATATCTATGTTATTGTTGCAATTACACGGCTGACATGTTCCTCCAATCTCTTCTGGATTTCCGAAATAACCAGAGGCACACTCATCACACCTAATGCCTATAATTTGGATACAAATTGGGACACAAAAACATCACGTTACATTTACACACTTAGGAATATTTGTTTACAGGTATGGTCATAGAAAATCCTTAACTGTAGTCAATAGTTTTATTCCTGCTTGACATCCCCCACAATTATCGAGACATAAGTACAGTAGGTATGCAGGGTCAAAATGGCTTATCAGAGT
Organism: Phyllomedusa bahiana; assembly: GCA_025379985.1. Taxonomy (NCBI): domain Eukaryota; kingdom Metazoa; phylum Chordata; class Amphibia; order Anura; family Hylidae; genus Phyllomedusa; species Phyllomedusa bahiana. The sequence goes on from JAODAL010000662.1 coordinate 220,234, forward strand.
TTCAGAGGACCCTCCGGTGGGCCCAAGCTTTGACACAGTAATGCACCCTTAATATATCAGGGCCACAAAGGTCAAGCAGAAGATAAATCTTATTTGGAGATCAAATCACCAGATACCCTGCATGTGCAATGATTACTTTAAAACTGACTTGCAAGCAGTACTTAAAAGTGCACATGTCTGGTAATGATGGAGGTTGAGCCCCCTCATTTCCCTGGTGGGCCCAAGGAACTATAGTCTGACACTGTAGGCTCTGTATGGCTCATAGTTTCTTGTATTCAGTCATGCATCATACAGTCAAACATGTATTTAACTTGGCTGAAATATGTAGCTAATAAACCTTCCAATGGCAATGTCAACTGATCCCTGCTGGTTCCATGAATTGTGGCCTACATTTTGTAAATGGTTACCTGTATAGCCTTTGTTGCATGAACATATGACATGCTCAGTTGAAGGATCTTTGTAACAACCACTGGCAAATTGTCGTCCACTACCAGGTCCATCAGGGCATGGGCAAGACCTGCAGTGATCACCTGAGCCTAATCTGGGATCACCATAATAGCCAGCTAAACACCTATAAATAAGTATTAAAGTAATTGTTATGATAAACATACTAGATTCAATTACTATTATAAAAAGTAATTTACATTACACAAAGAAATATAAGAACCGTGGCAGAGCTAATTGTTATCTGTGCCCACTCCAAATCATGCATGTCCAAATTTAATGAGTAATGATTTTGGACATACTATTTTCAGTGCCCAAGAACCTATTTACTTTTATGTGAATCGGGACAGTTAATATTACAGTTGCACTGGAATCAGCTATAGATATTTAGCATGTATCAGTCTCCGAGCCAACAGCAGCTTCTCATAAGATACCAAGATGTATAAAGTTATCTACAGTCAACCACCACCACAACAATAAGGAATAGGGAAGAATGACTATTTACATTGGAAACAAAACATAGGCACACAATCAACATTTTTATTCATTATCTATGAAAGTAAGACATACCTTTCACAGCTATAGCCTTCAGTATGATTTCTGCAGCTTGTGCACTCTCCAGTAAGGCGGTCACATTCATCAGCATGTCCATTACATTGGCATTGTTGACAATTAGGAAATCCCCAGTAACCAGGCAAACATTTATCACACTGACGTCCAAAGGCACCATGATTGCACGGGCACTGACCAGTCTCCGTGTGGCAAAATGAATGAATAGATCCTTTCAGGTCACACTCACAAGCTGCAAAGATGAATGTAATATAGGTGTTTTAAACATTAGAAAGCATATTTTGGTGCTGGAAGGCTTTCGAGGATAAAACTTTTATTTCAATTTTACATTTTTAGGCAAAGCAAAAAATGTAACAAAAAAATTAGTGCAAAAAAAAAGAAGTCAAGTGGAGTGTCAACTTAGGTAGATCCTTTGGCAGGATCCACTGGCAATCTGATGTGTATGAGGGCATCCTGAATTTTTCTTAACAAAAAAACAATGACGGGGCGCGTATGAGCATAGCAATTTTATATGTCTGGTCAAATTAGCATGGACCCCCATCATACTTGAGAGCAACACACTTTTGTGTCTTCGGATCTATCAATATCAACATGTTTATAGATAAATAAATCAACAAGTAGCAGAGGTATAGTTTCACAATTATAAACTGTAACATCTTTGAGAAATTACTACAATATTTTTTTTTTAAATCGATATATAACAATACATACGTTTACAGCCATTAGGTCCAAAGCCATACGTTCCTGGGGCACATGTATCACATTTTCTGCCAACAACATTAGGGCGACACTGACATTGTCCTCCATTAGGGTCACATACAGCGCTCAAAGAGCCTTGTGGGTCGCAGTGGCATTCTGGGTAAAATGAAAAGAGCAAAACTGTAAAAATGCTCTGTGTGTCCTTACCAAAACGTCTTCTTATACTGTTGGGCATTTCACCTTTTATTATGTTATCTCACATCTGCAAATAACACCCATCTAAATGCCATTCACTTACAATTTTGGTATTGTAAAGGACTTTCTCACAACATTATATTTGCTGATAATATTTTTAAATAGTTAAACATAGAAATATTTTTAAAACTACATAATTAGTCAATGTTATGATGGGTCCACATGTGATCTACGGCATGGCATCAGGGGTTTGGACACCATTAACTGCAAGAATAGTGCAGCATGCAGAGCCTTTCTTGTCATCTAAGGGCATGTTCACACGACTGAGTTTGGACACTGAAAAATTCAATGTTGAAACAGTGTGATATTAACGTCTAAAATATATGCTGATTCAGCACAGATTTAATGTGGATATGTAATTTTTGATCTGGATTTCATGTTGAATTCAGAGGCAGATTCCAGTCTTCATATACCGTATGAGTATTCAGAGCTGAATCTGCCTCAAGGATTGAGATCTCAATTCTTTATTCCATGGTGCTGATTTTTTTTCAGAATTGAGGTAAAATATGCAGATTTCCCATAAAGCTGGGTTCACACGGTTTATTTTAATAGCTTAATTTTCAGTGCTGATTGCAAACCAAAACCAGGAATGGGTCCAAAACAAAGAAGAGGTACAAATATTCTCATTATACTTCTGCTGTCTCTAAGCTTCTTTCTTGTTTTTGGTTTACAATCCACATTGCAAAATAAGCTGTTTGAACAAACCTTTAGAAATAATGGGATGCTGATTGTAATGTGAATTCAGGGTTTCAAATCAGCCTTCTGAACGTAGCTAACCTAAACAACAGAAACCTTATCAGACACCAACAGACCTTTTTATATATGGGGTCTGTCAGTCATCACTTAGATCTTCTAGGCAGGGGTGTCAAACTCATTTTCACCGTGGAACACAACAGCCTTGTAGTTGCCCTCGAAGGGCCATTGCACGATGGCCAGATACCTTGGTAGGGCTGGCAGAGCAATGCCACTGCCCGTGAGTTGCACACCAGTTGTGTCTATGCTCTCAGGAGCCACAGAAAAGATTGTGGTGGGCCAGATTTGGCCCTCGCACCTTGAGTTTGACACCTGTGCTCTAGAGCATATGATGGATCTATTACATTGCTATAAATGGATGTCATTGTGAACACACCCCTATTTACACATTCTAAACTGAACACACAAATGTATCATATTGATGCCTTGACTGTACCATGGTGTATTCATTTTGCCATTGCCACAGTACTGCACACAACGGTTCAAAGAAAATCAGTGGTTTATGTTAGCCATAGATAGATACAGCATCAGTAGATATGGCATATATCAGGGGCGTAGCTACAGGGGGTGCAGAGGTAGCAGTCGCTACCAGGCCCTGCAGCCTGAGGGGGCCCAAAAGCCCTTCTGCTACATAAGGAGATACAAGCAATGTAAGTGGCACATGGTAGCTGGGCCCAGGAGCTTCAAGTTACGCCTCTGGCATATATATATACATACCCAAGCCTCCTTCATGTAGGACTGCTGAAATACTGAAGAGGAAGTCTTTGCAGACGTCAGTCAGTGGAGTTTTTACAACACTCTGGCTATTTTCCGCACATCTATATCTCTGGAATGTCTGCCAGGCGTTACTGAGATCCTCTCCTGAGCCTCCCATGCTGAATAAGTCAAGGGACTTGACATGAGGCAGCAAAACAATCTGTGGAAGTGATGTTAAAGATTCAAATTCACTCACATCCATCCATGTTCCCATTACACATTACAGAAACATATCCTCATATGTTTATAAGCTAAATTTAGATCTAAAACCACTAAATAACGATAAAGTATAGGGTGCAGCACTCAGTAAACATGGGTTACTTTACAGCTTCTCCGCAAACCAAAGTACTTCAAAGCAAGTTGTACTAGGCAATAATTTGGGTGGAAAATATCACATGAATAATAATATTCTGTATAAATAACCATAACCACCCTATTGACATTGTGTAGCATCAACTGCAGTCAGTTTCCTGCTCAAACGTATTGTCAATTATTTAACTTGATCTTAAACTGTCTTAGATTCTTCTAAAAGGTAATAATAGAGCAAACACTCAACATGGAAATATCGAAGTATTCTTAAAAATGCACTCACAGAGTCAATTAATGTATAAGGATTGTCCACATTTGAGTTAACTGAATACCGAGGTAGCTCCAGTCGTATTGTGTAGTTCAGGCCTTTTTCAAAGCATATGGGACGAGGAAGGACGATATACCTACAATTACAGAACAAAGCACCTTTTATCGAAGGATTAGCTGCCGTGAATTTATGTAGAAGGTCTTTTTATGTAGTTAACTAATGCAATTTCTGTAGTCCTTGTGTTTTTCTGAGACAAAAACTGGTGAAGTTCGGTGCTCATACAAGTTGTGCTTTTGTTTCACAGATTAATTTACAGAAGTTCTATGCAAACCATCTAGGTCAGGTGCACATCTACATTGAAAGTTCTGTCCGGAGCCTACATCGCAGATTTTGTCAAAAATGACGGATATCATGATAAAAACCGGACAGACCCCATGGTAGTTAACCCCTTAATGACCGCCCACTGACTTTTTGTGGCGGGCATTTCAGTTCGTTCGTCTGCAGCGACACTGCAGATGTCGGGGTTTGCGGCTCCTGACGCCACAGCAGCGCTGAGAACAGAGCTGTACTTCACAGCCCTGTACCTAGCGCAGCTCCTGCAAGCATCAGGGAGCGGGAGAAACCTCCGCACCCCGGCACTTAACCCTTTGAATGCCGGGGTTCGTCACCGCAGCATAATCAAAGGGCTTTCCCCTGCTCTGTCGAATGATCAGGACTCCGGTGACCCGACAGAGCCTGGGGAACGGCTGCACAGTCACGCCTGGGGACCCAGAGTAGCCCCAGTGCTGTCTGTGTCATAAAGCTGCAGTCAGGGCACACTGTGTGCTGCCCTGACTGCTGCTTGTGTCAAATTGACACAGATTATACCTGTAGAATTAATCTAACAAGTTATTAAGTGTGAAATGTGAATGGTGTAAAAAAAATTACAAAATTAAAAAAGAAAAAATTTGAAGAAATTCTGCAGTAATTTAGAAGTGAACTTAAACTATTCCCCCAAAAAGTACAACTTATCAAGAATAAAATGAGGCCTCATAAAACTGCGTCATTGAAAAAATAAAAAAGTTACGACGGCTGAAACGCAAAGTGGCAAAAACGAAAAAATATTTGCTGGTCATTAAGTACTTTTCAGGCGTTCGGATTAATGAGTTAAAGGGGTTGTCTCATCACAAGGATTGCTTTTTATGTTAAAGATCTTGCAAAAACAAGTCACTTTGCAATATGTGTCCATTAACAGTGTCCTACCTATTCCTAGATATCCCCTCTTGTATGGGCTGCATCAGCTCCTCAGGTCGCTATAGCTACAGACCTGTTCGGTCTCTCCTGATAGGCTGCCAGCGCTGGTTGCTATAACTACAGACCTGGTGTTCTCAGAAGCGCGTCACTGCAGGCCAGTAAAGCCAATAAACACGGCCCTGAATAAAAAAATGAAACTGAAAACTGGACTGAGGTAAGATGACGCGATGTAGTGAGACGATCCCTTTAACACTGTCCGTTGGGTGCTGTTGTTGTCCCTCATGAAATGGATTCAGTTCCACTTCTGTGGCAGAGGCTCTGAATTGTACCACCGATGCAGATGTAAACCTGACCTAACCTAAATCATTACTTTTAAACTATAATAACATTTCCAGTGCTGGCTGATCCCTTTCTTATGAAATAAATTATAGCCTCCTGTTATCAATATGCCCCTGGAAGTACATACTAATAAAAGATGATATCCGTGCTCTCTGCCGAGTTAAAGGGGTTCTGCCAGGATGTGTCTTATCTGCTAAGAAGTAAATGTAAACAAAGCCTAGCTGAGCTAAGAGAGAGAGACACACAGCCAGAGCACAGAGCCGTGCATAAGGGATCGCGTGAAATGTTCACTCAAATAATCAAACTACAACTAGTGGATTCTGTACATTAAAGACAACACCTTTTCTCCACAGCAGCTTGAAAGCTTCTCCATGTTCTCTGTCATCAGATAAAGCAGGGATCTACTCAGATAATCACACTACAACTAGTGGATTCTGTATACAAAAGACAACATATTTCTACCCGGTGCCTTGAAAGCATCTTCAGCTCCCTTTCATCAGATAAGAAGTGTTCTCTGCGCAAGCCCGGCTCTTGCAGGTCGTATCTAATAGAAGCTTTTAAGTAACTAAGGGCAGGTAATGCAGCCTGTAGCTCTCTCAGACTGCAATTTTTGTAATCACATATATTTAGAAAAGTGATTAAATACCCATTTTGGATGATCCCACTTCAACATTACTTTGTTGCAAAACCCCTTTAATTGAATTGCTTCTGCAAGAAAGTGAAGCATTTTGAATAACATCTGTGTTAAGAAATTGCTGCAAATATAATTGCTTAATTTACAATGAAGTTTTAAGTCTACCTTAGAAACTGTAATTTTTGTAGGTGTGTATGACCCACCAAATCATTAATTTCTGCTATTGAGTAACCTTGAGATTAAATGTCAACTTCAGGGAAAACATGACCAACAATACAACAAGGGGTTGTCTCACTACACGGATTGCTTTTTAAGTTTCAGATCTTGCAAAAACAAGTCACTTTGCAATATGTGTCCATTAACAGTGTCCTACCTATTCTGAGATATCCCCTCTTGTATGGGCTGCATCAGCTCCTCAGGTCGCTATAGCTACAGACCTGTTTGATCTCTCCTGATAGGCTGCCAGCACTGGTTGCTATAGCTACAGACCTGGCTTCTACTGCAGCCTAGTAGAAGCTGGTAAACAAGCCCCTGAATTCAAAGTGGAACCAAGAAAACAGGACTGAGGCAAGATGAATCAATGTAGTGAGACAACCCCTTTAAGTTTTTCAGAGTACTATTTGAAATGAAAGGAGAACTCTGATTGGTTGCTATGGACAACAAAGAAAGTCTTAGACCTAGACCATTTTCATACATGAGGCCCTATGTGTTTAATTACTACTTACCGGGAACCAGGTGGCAATGCCACATTCTGGTTGTCGTCACTGGGTACAGTGTTACCGCATCTGCTGCTGGTGAGAATTTTTCCTGGACGTATAACTGTAACCACTGCCTCTTCCCATTGTTCTGGAAGCTGACACACAAAAAACAGGAAGACAAACAGATTATTTTCCTGTCAGAGTATCACAAATGATTGGGCTTATTGTCGGCACAAGACTAATGTAGGTCAATATTAACTGCTATCATTCACCTTACTATTGCCACTACTGACAAAGGCTGTAATGTAGTAATCTTACTGCTTACCTGAGGTTCATAACGAACCAGAAGGTCATACTCCATAGAAGTTGGGATATTGTTGATATGAAATTCCAAGTATGCTCCTTCTGGAACTCTGGCAAAACCAGATCCTGTCCAGGACGGAGTGCGATCTTGAGGAAACAGCCTCTCCACAGTTTTCACACCCTGTTACGAAACAGCAAAAACTAAGCAATGCTAATAGATGAAAACCAGAACCCACTACAAAATGTTTACTACTCACAGGCCCAAAATCTGCGTCCTCAGCTTCATAGATGTAATGGTCTAGAGAGATGAAATAGAAGCCAGGTTGTACTTCATTGCACTGGCGGCCAATCATGTGTGGTCTGCAGCGACACTGGCCAGATTCAGAAGAACATCTGCAATTCATATGAAACAAGCCTAAGAATACTCATCTATGCAGATGTCCGAAATAACAAAACGATGTACATGGAAACAATCCAGAGTATACAGCTGGGTTTGGAACTGTATTAGGAGTATAATTGAGCACTATATTAAAATATTCTTAAGAATGCTTAAGAATTGTACCATTTATATATTATATTATTCTATAAATACTAGTTCAGGACTGTTTGACAAGTCAAGATTTATGTCCCAGCAATATATTTACGTAATCTGTTTTGGGTCCATGTGTCACCTATTGAGAAAGTTCAGACCCACATTTACTATTGAGTTTGTGCCAGGAAAGTGCCATAAAATGCACCAAAAATTGTGCATTTGTTCTGCAGCATATAAGTGTGTAGAAGACACATTTAATATGGGCTCAAGACACTTTTTGCCAATGCGCCAACAAAGAGATATGGTTTAGCCAAAGGTGGGCTTGACTTCCAGGAAAAGGAGACGTGGCCACAATATGACATGCTGCACCAAAAATGTGCCAGAAATGCACCAAAATTCTGGCTTAGAGAGTAGGCCAGCTGCTCCAAAAATATTAAACAACAAGCGCCACTGTGATAGATCTCAAGCATTTTTAGACGGCCTGCCTATGTTTAGGATCACACTGTTTAACTTTTAGACAGCATTCGTAAATGTGGGCCAGTGTGACTCATTCTGCCTTTAAGGCATTAACTACATAATAATAAATCTTATTTGTAAAGTCTATTTGTTTCAACTGCTTTTTACCAGTTTGCAAGTTTTACAACCCACTGGTTGCCTGGCTTTCAGCATACTCATGAAATGCACTGCTCCGCTGACTCCCTGGCATGTTACAACTTCAAAGTAAATGATTAAAAGAGAAGAAATTAAGATTTGACTTACTTATTGTCGAGTGATCCGCCACGATCACAGTCACAAGGCCTACAACCATCCAAATCATTGCTCAAACCCCAGAATTCAGCCTGTACAAAAGAGGCACAAACACTGCTGTTAACTGTGTGTTGATAGTAAGGTCTATATAGCAAATATAAGCAGCTAATTTATGCATGCTTTGTAATTATGCTGTTCATAGTATTACAAAATACTACAGACCGGTAGCTTGTACAGACCATTGCATTATATATCTCAGCCATGCCACGCTTTACATGCTGAATGAAATTAAAACATCATAACCTATTGCTGGTAGTATGACTCCTCTGCTATTTATGTGTAGAGGGAGGCTGAACTTACTTGAACAGTGTAAAAGATACATATTGCAAAGAGATTTGTTTTTGCAAGATCTTTAACCTAAAAAGCAATCCTTGTAGTGAGACAACCCCTTTAACGCAAATTCCAGAAAATAGTGCAAAAAACAAAGGATAATGCGGCGGAAAACTTAACAGACCCATGGTAGTCATCGGGGTCTGTTGGACTCCATTGGTGTCTGTTGTAAAACGAGTCCAGTTCAACCTTTGTAATGGATAGTTCGAATGGAACCTCCGACACAGATGTGAACCCGGTTCTAGTCATGTAAAAACATTCTACATTATACTATGCATATGAGTTTTGTCTACCCCTAAGTGTGCTTAAGTATAATGAGTGCCGTCAATATTTAACCAAGATAGCATAGGAACAAATATATTTAAGGTTAATATTACCATGCACTGGTCACACTTCTTTCCTGTTACAAAACGTTTACAATAACAGCTGCCTTCTCGAGAGTCACAGGAATTACCGCCAGGTATAGTTCCTAAAGAATTGCATCCACAAGCTGCAGGAGACAGAAAATCATCACTTAAATGAAATTCAATGGTTATTACATAATAAATGATGCATAAATCACAGGAAGAACATTTCTTACGTTGGCATCCATCTGGGTCTTCTGCATTTAACTCATAGTGCCCTTCCTTGCAGCGATCGCACCGTTCACCTTCAACATTTGCTTTACAACGACACTGTCCGGCAATGAGACCAACTGAGAAGTCAGTATAGCGGTCACATATGCCGCCATTTTGAGAACCATCTGGGTCACAATTACAAGCTGAAAAAAAAATTTCATTTTAGTTAAATTATTCTTCATTGATACATCACCAACATGTTCTGCAGCTTGGATGCAAGTGACAAAGCAATTCTTCAAAAAGGAAATACGTCAACTGAAAGATGTCCAGGCCAGCAACACTTTTCTGAGGATAGATCCTTATAAAGTCATAGAACACCTCTCTTAGGGCTTCAGAAATAATAATGAAAAAAACAATAGCTGCTGTGAGCTAGAAATGATGGAGGACTGCCAGAAACAAAGTCATTAAAGAAAAGTCTTTTCATTGTTGATACTTACGATGACATATATTTGGGTCCCGGATGTCTTTGTCCGGGTGCTGATAGAAAAATGGTTTGCACTGCTCACAGTTCCGTCCCATTGTGTTATGCTGACAGTCATCGCATACCCCACCGCTGGTATTTCCAGTGGACATATATACAGCCATGTCAAAATGACAATATGTGGAGTGTTCGTTACAGTTACATTCTGCAGAATAAGCCAAAGAATATACATTGTATAAATAGAAGGCGAATACGTAAGGAGATGGAAGACAAAGACATAGGATGCAATAACTTTTGACTGCGACCTACACTGCTAGTGACTGACAATGCAACTTTGTACCATATGATTGATTATAATGGCTTTGGCATTTGACAGATTGAAACTTACTAGCTATAAACCGACCATGAATTGGCTCTTTATTGTCACTTACTTTTACAAGCGTTACTGCTGCGGCCTTCCGCTGGTCTCCAAGGCAAATCGTGGTAAAAGTCCATGCACTGCTCACAATTTAAGCCTTTTGTGTGATGTCTACAAACACAACGGCCGTGGACCTTAAATACGAAACAGGGTTTTGTTACAAGGAAATGTTTGCCTGACTTTATGTTACATTTTACTATGCGAAAACAACCCAATGAATTAAATGACTTCTAAGCTTTGCAATCTTAACAGTAATAAAATTGCTAATAACAGTAGTAATAGCCTGCGGACAAACCTACAAAGAAATCCTATGTCATGTAAGAGCTGTTTAGATTAAAATCTTGCTTTGTAGCTACCGTATCTTCAGAAAAAAAAATACATTTATTTGTATCATTAATGCCTGTGTGACTTTTCAGACCTATACAGTTCTAAGCACCAAGCACACTAGGTGTTTCTAGCACAATGCTTCCAGATATGCCCTGTCCAGGAAGCTACAACACAACTCTATTCTATGTAGTAGTTCCCAGCACAGCGGGAGGTCCAGAGTGTCACTATGCAGAATGCTGAAGTGACTGCTGTCTGTGGTTTCCAGGTTGGCTGGTGCCCTAGAGGTCAGATCCAGGGTCATTTTAGCGCTTTGGTGGGCCCAGTACAAAGGTTTCATGATTGCCAGGCAACATTGTTCATTACATCAACACAATGAATTTAAAGGGGTTGTCTATCTGAGCAATTAAGGTATGAGGCCAGCTTAAAGGGGTTGTCTCACTACATTGATTCATCTTACCTCAGTCCTGTTTTCTTGGTTTCATTTTGAATTCAGGGGTGTGTTTACTGGCTTCCATTAGGTTGCAGTAGCAGCCAGGTCTGTAGCTATAATAACTAGTGCTGGCAGCCTAGCAGGAGAGATCAAACAGGTCTGTAGCTATAGAGACCTGAGGAGCTGATGCAGCCCATACAAGAGGGGATGTCTAGGAATAGCTAGGACACTATTAATGGACACATATTGCAAAGTGACTTGTTTTTGCAAGATCTTTAACATAAAAAGCAATCCTTGCAGTGAGACAACCCCTTTAAAGCTCGCTACAAACCACCATCACGAAACGGAGAAATGGCTGTGCTTGCACAATTCTCCCCATCGTCTTCTATGGAAATTCTAAATACATCCGAGTGAATACAGCCATAACTTACATATACTGGGTTACAAATGAGCCCATCATTTCCTTGGTTACCACAAGGGGAAAAATCTCTCCTTGAGGAGAGGAACCAATAAATTGGTTGGTGTGAGGGTTTACTTGCCCATCAGACCTCACTGACTGTTTTGCATAAAGCAAAGGTTTATGGGAAAAGAGCTGAGGAGCTCCACATGGCACTCTATTGGATGCCGTTATTCTCAGTTCACATCTAGCTCGTAGGAGCCTAGCAATGCGAAAGGGATTTGAGCCAAACCAGTTAAGTTCAACTACAGACAGCTGTTTCAGGGTATTTGCCCCTCATCAGTGCAGTATAGAACTTACTGGTTGACTGGGTGAGAGGCAAGAGTGACTTCAAAAGGGGAAAAATCTCTCCTTGAGGAGAGGAACCAATAAATTGGTCGGTGTGAGGGTTTACTTGCCATTCAGACCTCACTGACTGTTTTACATAAAGCAAAGGCTTATGGGAAAAGGGCTGAGGAGCTCTACAGTGCACTCTATTGGATGTAGTTATCCTTGGTTACCACAGGCAGGGATCTTCTTCCTACCTCAATGCCGTGTAGTGTAATTAGACCTGCAGGGCCTTTGGTGACATCACAGTGACACAACAAACATCTTGTAAGGGCTAATTACATCAGGTAGTGATAGTTGATTCTTTGCTACAATTTATGCCACATTCCATCAAAATGCAGAATAATGTCTGCAGCCCCCCTGGTCTGCCATCATCTCTCTCTGCCCATTCACACTTCTCAACTATGTTTGCATCCAGTAAATGTAACTCAATTGAAAATGGGGTCAAGAGCCACTGCTGCCAAGAGGGACCTGATGCTGCAGCACCATCAGCTATAACGTTCCTGGATGGAAATACCCTTTAGAACACAATAGTAGTACACCAGCAATAAAATAATTTTCCACAATCAGAATATTGATAACCTCTCCTGTAGACAGGCCATCAATATCAGATAGCTGGAGTGTCAAAACTCAGGTGTTTGAAAAAGCCATGCATGCTTCGGCAAGTGTTGCATTTGCTTTATTGTTCACATGGCTCCTCTCACTGACGTCTATAGTGTGCACAGAGCCATGTAAATCTTAAAGAGGCGACAGTGCTTTCCTGACCATGCAGGTCCCCTTGAAACTGATGATCATCAAGACTGAGAGTCAAACCTACACCAATCTGATATTATTAGTCTATCCTACAGATAGCCATCATATATACACCAATATTCTGATCTAGGAAAACCATTTTATTATTAAAGGGTTTCCTATCAAAGTCAAAAATAGCTGTGCAGGTTACTCTTCATATAAACCGACGTTAGATATTGAAGTGAACCTGCATTTCTGTTTTCATGTGTTCCATAAACTCGAGTATGTAGACTGCACACCCCCATTCTCAGGAATGATGTAGGTGGATGTGCAATAAAAATCTGTTGTGAGGAAACCTCTTTAAAACCAGTAAATGTTAAGATCTGGGAAAAAGCAAATTATCCCTCACTATCATTTAATGAATCACAAGGCTCAGTGACCTGCAATGGGGTTTTGAATGAAGAATATTAAAGATGTAGCAGAGCTGAACTTGTCACTTTACCCTCTTGAAGCCAACAATGGCTTTGTATGAAATATTAAATACATTTCAGTTAGTGTCTTCAATACTTGTTCCCTGTATCATTTCTCATTTATTACACATAACTTAATTTACGGACATCAATGGTTTGATTACTTTGCCTGTTTGGATTGGATGGGTTGGATTGGTGAGAATTTTATGTCAGTAGAACCTTAAGAAATATATTTACTTAGAAAACTATTGACCTGTTCAGTATTTATTCCACCAGCTGTATATATACATATATGAAAAATTCTCTTTAGCAACATTATGGCATCTGATACCATACAACATAAATGGTTAATAATGTAAAGAATTTTCTTTATCCTTGACATAATGATTATTATTGAAGTCTGTCTTACATGATATGAATGATACAGAAAACAGATAAATGTAATAATTACCATTCCTTCAACATTGTCAGAGTAGCCTTTTACTGGAGCACATTCACTGGCATGTCCATAGCAGAAGCAATTACCACGAACAACCATATCATAAATAGCATAGTAATATTTTTCTTTGATTTCAACCCTTGAATCTAGCAGGTTGTCACCCAAAGTGTGGAGCTTCAAGAATTTGATTCTCAAGTTTGTAATTCTCAGCATACCTTAGAACAAAGCACAAGGATGAAAATAAATTATAATGTACAAGGACACAGATCCATGAAGTCATGGAAAGTCTAATGTCAGAAATTACATTTTGTCTCCAAGTCAGCATTTGATTTCTCTGAAATGTTTTATTAGATTTATATCTACTGTATTTCATAAACCCATATTTTGTACTGCTTAGCCTGGGGACTTGCAGACATCAAGTCTGGCACATGGAGTATAAACAATCACTGGTTTGTCCTATTAAAGATTTTTTAAAGAGTTTTAAAAAATAAAAAGCAGTTCATTGGTTCTTAAACCAATAAATCCATCGCTCTTCATATTTATACTAGATCATTTTTCTAAACTTAGAGATCCAGCTGAGACATTTACTGAGTCATCTTATCTTTTACCTTTTTGATGCTATGCTTCCTTTTTAACATGACTTTCTTAGTTTCTGTTCTTTTAATTCTTACAGTCTGAGAGACTTCAGGAAGCGTAAAGCAGAACCGTCATGTAAGACAAGTATTTAAAGGGAATCTGTCACAGACAGTAGTGGTTAGATAGTTCAAAAGACGCGCCTATTGAATCTGTATTTTTTTTTTATCTTTTTCTTGCATTTCCTTGCAGTAGATCTGTAGTCTGGTTGTTAGATGCTAATGCACTGCCAGGACTCCTAAGATCAGAGAAAATATACAACAGGACTCTTAGGCACATTTTTATCAGCAGATTGTAGGCTTACAGTGGAGGAATGTAAATGACGCGTAATAATGAGATATTTAGCATCAGCGTCTTTCGATCAATCCATTCATTGTATTAGTTTGGAGTTTTTGTTTTGTGACGGATTCCCATTTAATAAGTAATAAAATGTGGATGGCTAACTTCTACAAAAAAAGTACAACTTTTTCATTGATGTCGGCTAATAAACTTTTCAGAGTGGTCATAATGATAAATTGCCAGATTAAAAGGAATGTGTCATCAAAAAATTACTTCTTGTTTAACTCACATTTTTATGTTAAACACATTTTTTATGAATTGTTGGTTATGTTTTTTTTTAATTTTCCAGATCACTTTCAGTATTTTTTTTAATAATTCTTAAGTCCTGCAGTTTTCACTTTGGCCACTAAGCCTAATAATCGTCTGACACTTCCTGTTCTGTTTAGAGAGCTTTTCAGCAGTGTTCTCATTATCAGTAACAGCAGGGTCAAGCTGAAAGGAGACACCAATGTGTACAGATAACACAGAATCCACCAGTCACAAGAGGATATGTCCCCTCCCTGCACAGTGAAAAGTCTCCTATAGAAGTCTATGAGACAGAAACTGTCTTAAGAATCCTATGTCCATGAAGCTGCTGTAAAGTATCTCTCTGACTGCTGTTAAAGCAGTGCAAGCAAGAATGTCTTCCCCACAATCATATATAGACGGCCAAATAGAGCAATCTATATTCAGGAAATAAAAACGGCTGAGAGGAAAAGAATATGGATCGGGGGCTTGATTTAATAAGTAAAGAAAAAAAATTGGCGACAGATTCCCTTTAAGCCAAGTAAAAGATCCATTCACCATTGCTTGATTGATTAGTTTTAAATGATCGTGGCACTGGAAAAATCAGATTTAAAGGTAACATGACTGGTAAAGGTGAATGCTTCTAGTGGTGGCATTTACACAAGGACTGCAGTCAAGTGAACGTCAGACCATCTCTAGACAACTATAGATTACTTGAGTCCCCTCAACCACTGGGGAAATGCTTCCACTCTACAAGTAGTAAGAATTGTCCTAATGGGAATAACCATTAGATCAATGCTGAGCAACTTTTTAAACCAGTGGCTTGCAAACTTTTCTTGTGTAAAATGGGTTTAACCAGAACAAAAAAAATACATGCTTTAAAAGAACATTGTGCAATATTCTATAGTGCACATACAATTATATAACTTAATTTTTATTCTCAGACTGTATGGATCATCAATGCGAAATGCTTGGTCCAAGACACGATAAATAACCTCCATTATAAAATTAAAAGATTAATAAAGAAAACATAAAAAATTAAATAGAATATTTTATATAAGTAAACAATAAAAAGGTAAGAAAATACCTCTCCCTCGCTAGAAGGTTCAATGTCAGAGTAACGCGAGTCACAGATGATGTCATCAACTTTTTTCATTGGGCCTACTGAGATTCCAGGGAAGGAAGACTCGCAATCATATGCAAAATATCTGTATACGTTCCATGATTTTCCAAAATCTGATGATCTTTCAATTAACATGGCAGCTGGGCGGAAGGTCTGCAAAGAACCAGAGAATTTCTTATTACCTAGACATATGCTTGTATTAAAATGTTTAGTGTTTGATCAACAGTAAAGCCCTTGGCAAGATACTCTCAAACATGAGAGCCTGCCAAAAGCACAAGAGCTCGTCTAGGATGTACTATGTGCAGCAATGGAGCACGGTATGTACATTACAAAGCATATGTTATTTCCTGACATCTGTTTGGATCTCAGACAAAGGCACTGTATGCAGATGTGGTGCCTCAGTAAACTTACAGCAAGAGGTTTCCATTAATACACTTCCTTAACTTGTTGTACAGAAATCAGTCAGCACAGATAAACATAAAGCATAGCATATAACCCAATAATTCTGTTCTGCAGGCATGCCTGCTTTGTAAAAGTTCCCCTTCAATGGCTGCAATGTGCAATGCATGCTTTCCTAAACAATAGGCTCTTATACTGTACAGTTTAATTACATACTAGAAGCTATTGAATCCACAATGAGAAGTCTTGGATTCCTAACCTTAAAGGTCATGATGAGATGAGTGAAATGGAATTCTGCTTCAAGATCCAGCTGGATGGTGACATTCTCCAGACCTTTGTAGAGAAAATAGAAATATAACTTATTCTCTATGAACCAAGGAAGTAGATTTGAGAATTTTTCATATTTTGCTTGGTATTGTGGTACAAGGGACAGTAAGTTTGGGATCAAATGCAAATTAAAGAGACTTTCCCAATAAACACATTTATCACTTATTTAAAGAATAGACGGTAAATGTTTGATGCGGTTCCAATGCTGGGACCTTCATTGATCAATAGAATGGTGGTCATTTGACCCTGTACCATCTCACAATTATGACCACATTCAGAAGGAGTTTGAATGGACGAGCAGCCTAGCTGTTGCTACATTCAAATTCTATGGTAGTCACATAAATAGATAAAACTTATGCTTACCTCTCACCTATGATTCAGTGCTGCGCTGTCCTCAACCTCCACCGGTTTTCTGTTTTCTTCCCCTCTTTTATCGAATGGGACGTCACAACTGATTGGAAGTAAGCACTCTGAATGGCAATGTGAGCCAATGGCATGTGACATCCCGTTCAACAGAAGACCCGGAGGAAAACAGAAGACTGATGCAGGGTAATAGATTGTTAGATTCCAGGCAAGAGGAGAGGTGAATATAAAAATTTTTTTTTTTTTGAAAGGCAACCGTATGCTATTTAAAAAATAAAAAAAAATTATGGCCAACCCCTAGAGTAGATTTGATAAAAATAGAAAAAAATAAATTGGCTATCATCACATATTAGACCATGATAATTTACCATTTTCTGACTGCCACCAAAGATCAAAGCGATTTGGGTCAAATGTAGTCACTACATTTTCTATACGATGGCTCTCTGTATTGATCTCAGCATCATAAGGTGTTCTTGAATCACATATGAAGCATTTCTTTTCATCCTAAAAAGAAAATGTATTTTAGTTTATACGTTTTTATTAAAGCATGCAAAGCTTTCTGTTCAAAATGGCCCCTACTTTATTGTTGACCTGCAAACAGCACATTCATGGCCTAGAAGAAACATCACAGGACTAATAAGATATGCAGAAAAAGTTGGAATTGGAGTCAACTAGAAACCATGTAATTGCCTCAGCCTCGTTTGCTGACACACACAAATTTCGGATCAAGTAGATCAATATCTAATTTGTTAGCTTGCTGTGGTTTATTATACATTATACAACATATGTTGCTGAGATAAAACCTCCTAGTCCTTGACATCTTTTAGGTTGTACAGCCTTCCTATTCCCTATGAAAGAGTTGTCTTTAAGCTGCTGTTGACATGCTACCAGACAAAAAATTTTAGGCATATCAGATAAGGTCTCTGGTTTACAGGACAGATTTCAATCGGTTTGATTAGCTATTTACGCACTCCAATTTAGACACTGGACACAATTTTAAAAATAGTTAAAAACAATGATACAATTAGGATAACAGAGAACAACTGTCCCATCTAGCTAGCAAGACTGAGCATGTAGAATCATTTCTAGTCACAATCTCAAAAATAATCTTTAGTCAAAACTCTAGCTGTAGCAACAGACTACGGATTGATTTTCCCCATTGTCTATAGTAGTCTGTAGACTAACTGGACTGTAGACTTACTGACTGACCAAAATATTTCAGAAAACAATAGGCTCTGTTTCATATTTATAGAAAATGATGCACTTCACTTTTAATATACAATGCTTTATATAAACAATATAAGACACTAAGGAGGGTTCACACTTCGTTGTTGTCTACGTCTAGGGAATCCATCTGGGTACCGTGAAAAAGGTACTCAGACAGATACCACAATGTAACTGCGGCTGGCCTATATGCATTAATAGAACAAACATTGTTTGCTTTATTTCCCAGGGGTATACGCTTTACATTTGGGACACAAAAGCAGGGTAGACCACCTAGTGTGTACTTCTGATAATTAGAGAAAACTTTAACTACATTGGTTGTATTAATGTCTATTGGCCAGCCACAGCTATGTTGCTTTATCCTTCAGGAGTACTTTTTTTCACGGTACCCTGACAGATTCCTCAGACATAAACAATATCAAGGTGTGGATCCAGCCTTACTGCATACATTATATATTGAACTCAAAAGTAGCACAGTATGTAGTAAGCTCCCTCTGGAGGCAGCTGTAGACAACCAGAATATTATTTTAAGTCTATGTCAGTAGGGCTTTGAGCTTCAAAAATCATATGAAGTCAAATCACTATGTGGTTATCATTTTAGTGACCATCTGATGCCATGAAGTAACTGTCATGGTTAACGTGTATTATCGTTCACTCTATTAGTTACTGGAACGATTTTAAATGACTTTTTTGCACTTAGGAAAGTCCAGAAGGTTTATGCATAGTTATATAGTTAGTACAGTTGAAAAAGGACAAGCCTCCGTTAAATACAACCAAGGGAAGGGTAAGAGGAGACATGCATATGATGCAAAAGGATATGGGGACTTTGTTCCCTCTACTGATCCAAAGAAATAAGAAACCTATAAAATCTAAACCAATCTGCATTAAAATGGAAACTTTCCCATTCTGATCCCAAGTGGTGATCAAACTGGATCAACATTCAAAACAAGAATTTTATACATCTTCATTAACATATTTTGTCCTAGATTCATTTAATCTCTTTTGAAGCCCTCAACTGATCTTGCTGTCACCAGCTCTTGAGGTGGCTATTCCACAGATTCATGGTTCTTATGGTAGAAAAGGGTTTGTAGTCTCTGGAGATTGAACCTTTTTTCCAAGATGGAAGGAGTGCATACTTGTATTTTATAGGAATTTTACAGTTCTTCATCATATTTTCCATATTTATATCATTACATAAGATAGTCATGTCCCCCTTAGATGTGTCTTCTCAAATTTCCTCATATCTAAGAACCTCCATGTTCCTTATTAGTTTAGTTTTTTAAATTTATTCTTTCTATGAACTGTAGCTGTCATGGGGCTCGGCGCCGCTGTCCCCGAGCGCTCATAGGGCCCGGTGCGGGTGCCGCTGCTGCCCGCAGCCGTTGTCCTTCTGCCCTTGGCCAGGATACCCCGTACTCACCAGTCTCCGCTCCTTTGCGTCCTCCGTCTGGCTCTGACAGCCGCTGCGCGCGTACCCGCTGCTTAGGGCGCGCGCGATGGCTGGTCTGGATTTAAAGGGATAGCGTGCCGGTAATTGGCCTTCGCCGGCCACTGACCCTATTTATTGTGCACGCCTCCTACACTCACTGCCAGTTCGTTAGTGTGTGTTTAGAGTGCCTAGTCTGTATTCAGAGTTCGTCTTGTCTTCCCGTGTACCAGTCCGCCTGCTTACATTTCCTGACGTTGCCTGCTTGCCGCCTGCCCTGACCTTCTGCCTGTCTCTGACCACGAACCTCTGCCGCCCGTCCTGACCTCCTGCCTGTCCCCGATTACGTCTCCGGATCCCGATTCTGTACCACGCATTACCCCGGCCGCCGCTGCAAGCAAGTCACGTCAGGGGTAGCGACCTGGTAGCCTCACGCCACAGCAAGTCCATCCCGCTTTGCGGTGGGGTCTGGTGAAAACCGGGGGCTACTTAGACTTCGCTCCCTGGCGTGGCTTAACTATCATTGCTTGCGGTGGTCCAGCGAATCCACCCCTGCATTACAGTAGCCCAGTATTGAACTGCATATTCCAGATGAAGCTGTACCAATATTTTGAGGAGTGGTAATATTATATCCCTTTCCCACGAGTCCATGCTTCTTTTATTACATGATGATATCCTCCTGGCTGAAGGCATACAATGTATGCAGATTATTGATACCCAGATGAATAACTTTACATTTATCCACATTGAAGCCCATTTGACAAGTAAATGCCCAAACACTCTGCTTGCAGTTGCCGAATGTTTTCCATAGATTGCACTACCCTGCATAGCTTAGTGTCATCTGCAAAAAATAGAAACAGTGCTATTAATCCACTCCCCTATATCATTAATATATAAATTAAATAAAAGTGGACCTAATACTGAACTTGGTACCTGGGACCAAACGAAGTATAAGTCTATCATCAACAACCTCTTGATACAAACCTTGAGACAGTTTTTAATCTAATTAAAACTGCATTTTTTTAGACCTATGGAACTTTATTTACTCATTAGGCATCTATTGGGGACAGTGTCAAACACTTTTTCAAAATCTAAAAACACAATATCTACAGCTGTCCTTTTCTCCAGACTTCTATTCACTTCACAGCTTAATAGCTCACAATTGAGTATATACTTGCCTCCCTTTTTATCTGTTTCAGCCGTGAGAAAAAACTTAGTCCCAGTATAATCATGGGTCACTAGGTCAGAAATAATCTACTTCAACTGACCCTCTGCTGTGCCACACCTCCTCCTTTCCTGCTCACAGCACCATGACAGGCTTTATCACAGCAGCTTGTCTCTAAACAGACAGTCTGAAACTTGATTAAAGTTTATACCTGCAAATTACTGTTCAGTGTTTCTAGAAATACAAACTAACAGATGAAATTGAAAGAGTTCATGAAAAAGTTACAATTCTGTGACAAAGAACATATGAAAACAAGTAAATTACAACAGACAGTTATAAACCTACTGCCTAAAAACCGCAAAAGAAGCAAAACAGAAATGACCCACTACAAAACTGAAGAGTTATTGTGTCTCACTCAGTCTAAAAAATAATAATGACACACATTGCAAATACTTTCATAAAAAAGTGTTATATGACTCTATAAAACAACTGATAAATACAAATAAATATGACTAGACCCAACACAACCATGACACATTATCCTTTTAACAGGAGCATACATAAAGATGAGCAGGTCTTAGAACCAAAGCAAAAATCAGAGGGTCCAGACTTCACTCCCCATTACATCCCTTCTAAGAGACAAGGATGCGATTAAAGGGGTTGTCTCACTATAAGAATTGCTTTTTATGTTAAAGATCTTGCAAAAAAAGTACTTTGCAATATGTGCCCTTAAACATGCCCTACCTATTCAGATACCCCGTCTTGTATGTGTATAAATCCTCGGGTCACTAAGCACGCCCTGTTTATTTTCCCCCATGATAGTCTCCGCACTGGTTGCTATGTAAACCGGGCTTTTCTGTACCTTGTAAACCCCGTAAAACACACCCCCAATTAAAATTTTTAAAACAAAAAAAACGCCTGAGGTACATGAATAAATTAGTGGAAAACCCCCTTTAACTCTTTTGTTCTTTTCTCCCACTTTTTTTGATTGTCATTGTGATTTTTGAGATGGGGGATATAGTCGAAAGTAGATATCGATAAGGTCAGCCTGAGTTGAGCCCTTGGTATCATGGGTCCAATAGCAGCTTCTATAATATGCACACTATTGCCATTGCATTAGCTATACTTCAGTAAAAAGGAAGTCGCAGTCATTAGGAAATGGTCTAGACACTGCTTTCATATGCACTGGAAAACTCAATCTAGGTACTGTGGAATGTGCTTTAAAACAAAGAGGAAGACAGCAAGCCACCAAGTATGCTGCCAGAATTTGTTTAGGTATGAGCAGATGTGACTTGTTAATACTACTCATTTGAAGCAGCAAGATTCAAACTACCATAAGCAATGCAAATTTTTTCTAAGGGGGAAAAACAAAATAAAAAATGCCGAGTTTGATACAACACCTGATTAAAAATTACCTCTTTAAGATATAGATTCCGTTTTGGGATTAAAAAGTGTATGACGGACAGCTATGTTGGAAAAGTATATGTTCAAAGAAAATGTTACCCAAGGAAATTAAAAACGGGGAAATTTGCTTTATTTTAGCTAAAGCTTAAAAAAAACATTGGGTCTGCAAATTTCAAACTAAAGCGGGCGGGGGTATTTGTAGCAAGGGTTAATGTTGCAAAGGATAAAGTCATCTAGTCAAAAAGCAGAGTAAACAAGGACAGGAAACACTATACAGATGCAACTGTTCAAACAATGCCTATGTGTGTGAGTGTTCACATTACATCCAGTCTGCAGCCAGATGTTTTCTGTTTAGTGGGGAATGTTGAGGGGGAGAGCTGAATCCGTGCCTGGGAAGATCTACATATTCCCCATAGGACACATTATATCCATTCTGTATTGCTCAGATTTCATGGGAAAGTAATTCTGCTAACAAGAGTGTGAACAGTGACGCAAGTAAAATTTAAGAGGATACGTAAATAGGGATTACCTGGAGGTGGCTGACAATACAGAAAGATTCAGGTTTTTGGATCCCACATGTGGAGGATACAAACAGTTGTTCTGAACGTCCTATCAACAAATCACCGGTGGCTGGATAGCAGCTGCCTTCGCACAACAGGGGCTAAAGTTGGCTTTGACATTGGGAAAACTCCCAAAAAATTATAGCTGAAAAAATAAGTAAAAGCAGGAATTTACGAGAATGAGTTTTAAATTAGAATTTACTTTGAAATCAATAGAAGATGGCCTATTTACTACTTTAGAGGCAGGTTAGAAGCCTATGCGCTTCCCCCTGTTGCACTTTGGGTTTTATTGCCTCCTTTTGGGAAAGGATCTTTACCCGGTCCTGATAGCAGTAAATATGGCCATCTATTTTTTGTGATTTTATTTAAGTAAGTAACGTCACATTTTTTGTGAGTTTTTGTAAATTGCTAGTGAAGATGGAGCAAGAACTGACAAGAAAATAAGGACCCTGGACCTGGGTTGCGAGCTTGCGTCCCGGTTTAATATTAAAATATACTCTTTTTGATATTTTTTTAATTGCCCCGGGCCTTTTACGGGGATATGCAGTTCGTATTTTGTTTGGACATTTTGAATATGGGGGAAAATGTCAGTCGAACATTGGGCTATAAATTTTGTTGAAATTAATGGTGCCCCAATAACACCATATAACTGGCACCTTATATAAGCCTTAGCTATATGGAATTGTAATATTAGCAATCACTCCCTCATAGGGGGGGGTTTGGTGGTTATTTATCATTTTTTTGCATTTGACAAAACTTCCTTAAGGTGCTAGGCTCTTCTCCATACTGATGTGAACTGCCTCTTATATTATGTGCTGTTATGTACTATGCAATTGTCCCCATGATAGTGGTGTAATTTGTTCATATATTCTGCACCATTTTGCGCCCCTGTGTATTGGTTTTTTTTGTCCTACGGGAATGATTTTTACCCTGCCTATATAGCAGGACTTATGACCATATGTTCTATGATTTTAAGTAAACAATGTCCCATTTTGCTGTGAGTTTTTAAATGTAAGTTAAACTTTACATACTGATAGATGAAAATGAACAGAATAATCAATGCAGTCTTTATAATCACTTAAAGGCATTTTGCAGTTGATGAAAAGTTTGGATGGTTTTGTTTTACACCTTTATTGCGGGATCCGCTCTGCATTTGGGAAAACATCTATTTTATCCTTAAAGGCAAGAAAAAACATTTGTGTCCAAAGGAAACAGTAAAAACTAGAAAAATTTTTTGGGTTTGTTATGAAAATTTTCTTCCACAGAAGGAAAGATGACATCATAAAACTCTAGCAAAAGCAAGAACCTCTGCTAGCATGTAGCAATTGATTAGACCGGATTAATCCAACAAAAAGGAAAAAAAAAACCAACATTACAGGGCAGATTTACTATGGCAACTGAGACAGAATTCTGGTACAAGTTGCACCAAAACAAATGGGGCACGGTTGAAGGGGCTGCGCCAGATTCTGATTTTTTTTTCGCCCGATATCAACGCAGCCCCGTTACCACATTTTTAAATGCCGCACCCATTATTTGGGAGGGGGGCCCAACTGAACCAACGAAGTATAGTTTTTACGCTTTGAACGGCATTTCTGGGGACTTTAATCTGAACGGGTATACTACTTTCAAAGGGTTTTTACCGAGCCAGAAAGTGTACAGCCTAGATTGGCCTATTATGCCCTGTTGAAGCGGGGTTCATAAATCGCACATTCTGCCTATTGTTATCGATAAAAATTTGCTTTTAAACACCAAATTTCTACTTTTCCCTGGGTACATCCCTTACATACATTTATTGGGGGTCTAATCCATTTTTGTGATTGGGGCAAGGAGTGTGACTTGGGGAAAGGGGGGGTGTTTTAATAAAATACCCAAAAAATTTCCCACATGATACTCTGCCCCAAAAAATAACCAAAATTTTTTGAATTTTTTGCAAAAATTTAAAGCCAACAACATAAGTATACATTTAGGGCCGGGATGAAAAAAACTGTAGGTCTAAAACTCAGAGTACCCCACTCATTTCATATAGTACTTTGAAAAAATAATACGGGCGCTCTGAATAGTTGCTATGGGCAACAGGTGGTTTTAGCCCAAAGTCTTTTTCATACATTGCCCTAGTATAAACTCTATGTTAGTTGGCTTAGTTTATGCCAATAACTTCAGGAAAATTTTGGTTCATTTTTTGCCGCAGAGTGTCACGCAGTAAGCTTTGGCCATTTCTATTAAGGCACTCACCCTTTCCACCAAGTCACACTATCTTGCCGACAAGTCACAAAAATGGATTAGACTCACAATAAATGGTGTAAGGGATGTCACCCGGGGAAAGTTTTTAAATTTGGTGTGTAAAGGCAAATTTCATGGTAAATATTTGGTTTTTATAATGTGGCCCCTTTGTATTAACATATCGGTAAAAACTGCCAGGGGGATTTCCTTTTGTTCATGGGTTTTTCTACAAAATACAACCAGTTTTTTTTTTTTTAAATACCGCTTACTAAGTCGATCTTTGAATTTTGGGCTCTGGAGGGGGTTGGGGTTTTAAAGTACAAAATGTCTTATTATCCCTTTTTTAAAAATTCTGAAATAAAGGGGGGTTGCCCCGTACCCGGAAACCCTTTCCCCCCCCCCCTCCCCGGTTTTAAAGGGGCAGTGCTTTTTTTTACATTTTTGGCTTGGTAAATTCCTTGCGTTCCCTGTGAAACAGCAATTCAAAAGCATCTTCTCTTTTAACTCTACGTTGTTTTGTTCCTCTGTTATTGTTTTTTACAAAATTTTGAATCATCCCTGGGTGTTACCCAATGAGGGGGTGTCCGCAAGTGTAAAACAGGGAACACACAAAAACAGATTTTAAAAGAAAAGCTCCAAAAATTTTTTTTTACAGGGGACATAAAATATTTACTAAAGGAGATAGGAGATTTCAGAAGTCCCCTTTAAAAATAAGTGGATAAAATGATAAAGAACAAGTGCTCCACCTTTCACAACATACCAAAGATATACTGATAAGACTAATCAGCGTGCTATGAAATTGGTGCTATTATCTGAGAATCTAATTTGTAACAACCTCTATATAATATTGCAAAATATTATGTAAATACCATCTAAATAAGAAATTAAAGCACTTCTTACTCAGAACCTGCGAACATAAATGACATAGATGATTCATTGGTTTTAATAGTGTACCATCATATACTTTGTAGGAAATAAATAGCTCAGGAAGGGGAACATCTCTCCTTAAGGAGAGCACCGAACGAACGGTGTGTAGAGATTTGTTTTGCCTTTTCGCATTCTACGAAGCATCGCATATAAAGGCTTTATGGGAAAAGGGGTGAAAGCCCACGCCCCTCTGTTGGTTGTAACAAAACCTCATTTTTTTTACCCACCGGTCTTGAGAAAACAAAAAGGATTTTTCCAAGCCGTATCTGTCATTTTTGACAACCTGTTTCGGTTTTTGTCCCTCATCAGTGCAGAGCAAGAAATTAGATTTGTTACATCCAACAGAGGGCGCCGTGGACTTCTCAGCCCCTTTCATATAATGCCTTGTGATAGGAAATAGATAGAAAGCTTTATGATCCCGCACCAATGATATAACAAGAAAGCCTGTGATCAGCTTGTTGTTGGTGGACCCCATCCAATGACAAAGACCACATAATATTCTAAAACAGGCATGTCTGAACTCCTTTTTCCTTCACACTTTTTTTAAAGACATGTCGAAAAGAGGTGCTTCCACACCAATTTTAAGGGCATTAAAAAAGTATTAAAGCGCCGAATAAGTTTAAACCGTCAAAAACGGGGTGCCTTGATATGCCTTGTATAGCATATGTAATGCGCCTAATTTAGGCGTATACCAAAAAAAGGCGCATAGCACATCATTGCTAGCATATGTGATGCGCCTACTTCAGGCGCATTCAAAAGTGTCAAATGCGCCTAGTTTTGGTGTACAACAGTTTGTTTATATAGAGAATACGACGTCAGTTTTTTTGGTGCAAAATACTCCAAAAAATGGTGCAGCCCTAATTGGACATGTCGCCCAAAGTGCTAAAATGTCCCCAAAACTAAAGTAAGTACTTGAAAACCCGGGTTTTGGGAAGTTTTCTCAAAAGGTCATAAAGGGAGACGTACCAATTAATATGCCCTTCTTGTGTGTAATGCATAACACAACTCTTCAGGGAAAGTACACTGACAGCTAAGGCCTCATATTTAAAGCCTACTTTAGAGGTATATGTTATTAGATACACAGTTACATATATTACTAATAGGCACCGATTGTAAAAAAAAATGTAGCCACTGGGAAAATGTTTATTTTTATTGTATACTACTATTATGCTTTTGGGATACACTGAATTAATCGTATTTGAGTGTGTTCGAATAGGGAGGGGCTTTATGATATATACCAATGCAAAAAAAAATGTAACTTTTTTTAAAACTAGATGCGGATTGGATTAGAGATAGTGAAAAGGCCTGAAAACTGGGCCGTGACAACCCCCTGGGTTTTTAAAGCGGAAATGTTTCAAGCTGTAGACAATTAGAGACACTTTAGAATACTGGGGTCAGTTTGATGCTTAGAATGTGTAAACTTAGTTTAGACAGTCTTAAAATGTGCCAGATTTTTAACAAATCTGTCTGTTTTTCTGTTATGGCGCCAGGTTTTCCTTAAACCACGCCCCTTTTCCCCGAAAAAAACCCTTTTTGGGATGTCCCTTTTGTTGGACGTGGTACAGAAGTGTCTATAAACTGTCTAAAACACATAATAAATGTGGTACATGTACACTAGTACCTTGGCACAAGTTGCATCAGAATTCTGGAGCAATTGCCATAATAAATGTGGTGTAATGTATGTATGCCCTTTTTGGACAATTCTATAATAAATTGCCCCCATTTTTTAAAACCATTTTTTTTTAAATTTTTTATTATTCTACAACAAATTTTTTTTTTAACAAATTTCCCCTTTTAAAATAAACCTTTTTTTTTAAAAAAAAAAAAAAAAAACAACCAAAAACCCAACACAACCACAACACACAATATTTTTACAAAAAAAAGGAATAGATACTACTAAAGAAAAGTAGTATTTATATCTCCCCCAATGAGATCCAGAAGGGAAATTCTCCTTAGGGGGAGGCTATATAGGCGTGGGAGATTCAAATTGTTTTTGCACTCCACGAAGTTGCATTCACAAGGCTTTGGGAAAGGATCTGAGAAGTCAAAGGCCCCCTATTGGATGTAACAAAATTTTACCCATGGGGTTTTGGAAAGCAAAAAGGATTTAGCTTTTTCTGGTTTTGGGTAATATCCCTTTTGCTTTCCAAAGACCCCGTGGGGCAATAGCAAATTGAGGATTTGTCTACATCCATAGAGGGCACTTGAGCATCTCAGCTCCTTTCCCATAATGCCTTGTGATATAAATGAGATCCATTAATGCAAAAACAAGCAAAAACTATATTAAAATGTAGGTGTGTAAAATCTCCCTAAAACAGTTTCTCCAATGATATTGCCTAATGTACGATCTGTTAAACTTTCTTAAAGCAACATATTGTTGAAAAAAAATGAATCACATTTCTCTTTTACAAAGCTGTGAAAATCCTGCTCACGTCAACTGCACTGAAAAGCCCCTACCTTCACCATACAAAAAACACTTCACACTGATCAGTTAACCACACAAAATTCCACAGCCCAGTTCAACTTCAAAGGCTAAACAAACACTGGGCTTCAATGGTCTTCCTCTTCTCAGATAGATGTCAGGATTCCTGAATTAGCGGTCCTTCCCAGGGAACTCGTAGCACCGCATTTATTTTATACGTCATCTTTTCATGCATTATTTTTATGTTATACTTTGAGTCAACTTTTGTCATCCTATTACAGTGTTTTTATTAGGGTCTGTTCAGATGGCGTAATTGCGGTGCGCATTTCGCCGTGTATCTGCGCTCTAATATGCGTGAAATGCGCACTGCATTGACGGTAATTCTATCAATTAGGCCTTGTCTCGCCGGCATACAATATGATTGTATTGTACGCCGAGGGAGAGAAGTGACATGTCAATTGTTCCCGCCCCCCCAGTGCTGATTAGTGCGTACTTCCAAAACAACCGGCGTATTGCGGCGCATACAGTATGCACCCCAGTACGCAGTGTGAATATACCCTAAGGTACAAGTAAATAAGGATGAGCAACAAAACAAGACACAGCCACGGACTAAAGTGACACATTTTTCTAATTTCCTCAACTTCTTTAAGTATCCTGTTCAGCCATTTATTGTCAGTTTCTGGGAAAGGTGGGTGATAATCAGCATAGCCACAATTACACACAGTATTACTAAAGTTGTGAATGGCAAATCCCCCATATTATAGTGTATTGTGTCCCCCATACCACTTCTGTTATGTAGTGATCCATTTTCCATCTTGCCCTTCAACATCACTAGAAATTTGCTATTTTAATCTAAAGTGTACAAAAGTTGGGCAATTGCTTTTGGTGCTGTTATGACTGCTGTACTAGTTATCCTTCAGATTTCCCACACATCGATATTACTAAGAAGCTGATGGTGATATCCTTCTTTTTGCTAGTCAGTCCATATTGCATGTGTCCCAAACCATTTGGTTATTAAAGACATTTTTAGGGACAACTCAATAGGGCTAAGTAGCATTGCAGGGTCGGCCTTCGGGGGGCGGTTACCACGCTAAAGGTTCTATTAGGGCATGTCCCCACTGCACGGGTTTTCGGCCGGTTTTTCAGGTGGTTTGCGGTTTTGCAGACCACCTAAAAAACCGGCCGAAAATTAGCACAATGGTGCTCTGTGGACAACCCGTGCAGCAGTCCCCACTGCACGGGTTTTCCGTCCGGCGGTTTTTCCGCCCGTGGTCTGCCCGAAAAACATTGTACCTGCACATCCTTCCGTCCGGTTTTCGGACGGAATCTGTGCTTGTGAATGTGAAGAGGGAGGGCTTTTCTCCGCTCATCGCGGGTAAACCGACCAGTATTTATCCTCTGCCGTGGGAACGCACCCTTAGGGTGAGCATTGACTAGAAAAAGTTTATGTTTACCTGGTCATCCTCTATATGTATACTTGATGAATTATTGGTCCCGATCAGCATAAGCGTTTAAACGTTTTTTTAAATTTCTTACACGATTTATTAAAAGTTACGTTTTATTTGGATAGAATTGTTTTTGGATTGTTACTAACAAGCTACCTAAAATATTTTTTAAATGCTTAACTGTAGCCCTTTGCTAAAACACTAGTACATTCATTAAGTGGCACAGTAACTCCCTCATAAACCTATATGGTGGGTGGTATCCAGGCTCTAAGGGATGGGAGGCTACAGAAAATGGTAATCTTCAACACAAAAGAGTCTTCAGAACCTGATCTACATACTGCTGGCATCCTACAGAGCACTCCATGCTTTTCATTTTCTTCATTTTTGTTCCCTCCCTTGGGGGTAATTAACTCTTTTAATGCTGCAGGATGTGAAGTCCTTATATGGGGCCAGATTTAAAAATCTTTTTAGTATTATACTTACCTCTAGCATACAATTAATTTTTTTAGCAATCAAACAGAATTCACAAAAGCAACATATAACACAACATTATAAGATAGTTAAGCAGTTTTCACAAGAACATGTATTTTACAGCCACATGCCTGAGTGTAGATGAGCAAATGTAAGCATCTTTATGATATTCAGATGTCACAATAATAGTCTTTAAAGCAACATAATACAAAACATATGTATCACAAGAACAAAGATAGACTTGCTGGTCAGAATGGATTCCATCTGTATTTTAACTTAGTAACTTGCTATGAAAAAAAAGAAATCGAAATGAATGTTAATTGTTCTGCTCCACACAATTCTTCATTTAGAGTGTACATGTTGCAGTTTCTAAAAGGCAGAATTTAAACTTTTCCTCTTTGGAGAATAATGTAAAATGTCAGCAAATTCCAGGGAAGTCCCCTTGATAAGTTAGAAGGGTTCAACAAAAGCTCTTCGTTATCATGGAGATAAGTGGTCTAATGTATACTATGCTAATACAGTATTCTAGAAGCCTCTTGTGCTCCAAACTGGAATTATTCAGGAATGGCGGTCACAGGACTCTGCTTCATGTAGAACAACAGAACCCAGGAAGGATACATCTAGCTTGCATCATTGCTGTAGTCAGACTGCCCTAGAATGCTTAGGTTGTCACATAAAATAACCTGCATAGAGAAGCTGTAGGTGTTCACAGTAACTAGTAGCTGCTCTCCCTCAGGTTAGGAATGGTAGTTAGATATTAACTTGAGGAACCTGGATACAACTTTAGAACAAACCCCCAGCAGACACACCCATGGTGCTGTGATATCACTGTACATCTAAGCAATCACAGTATATTGGTACATGGAGCTGATGGAGGTTTTTAACAATCAAGACTATCATAAGCAAAGTTCCGCTCAAACAGTCATGAAATGTGAAATGGAAAAGAAATTAGTAACTTCTTTGTGTAAATATTGTGAGGGATCAAATGCACAGAACAAGCTCATCATTCATGTACTAAATCACTTGTTCTGCTTTATGTTGTATTAGTCAAATTAGTTTTCTATAAAATAGAGCAGAGTTTTTTCAAGATAAGATCATGTGTGCTCATACTGTAAGTGTCAACTGCAACACCTTCAGAAATCATTCATTCATGGATCTATTTAAACAATAGTATTATTTCCCAATACAATCCAAATTCAAAAATGCACAATGTATGGTTAGATCTAAACAACCCCCCTACAATCCCTATTTCATAAATAAGACTGTAACAGTAGGAGAAACAACATCATCCAGAAAAAATGTAGACTTCACAGGAAAGAGTTAAAAGTTAGATTGAAATTAAGGTTTACTGCAGCATCTACATCACTATAAACTCTGAAAGAGCAGGGATCACATGAAATGACTGCACACAAGTCTAGAACATTACCTAGAATAAGTGCTGGCACCTGAAGCTGCCCCATTGTCCTCCTGGCAGGGGACTCACTCAGGATTAGTTCCCTTCTGTAATGGAGACAGAGAATGAGCACGAGCTGTACACTGGGGAGAACAGAGATAAGGAGGAGATCATCTGTCTTACAGGCTGCGATTCCTCTCCTGCCCCCTGGATGACTGAGGAATTTCTCTTTTCAGACCCAAAAAAGTTTAGACATTAACTTTGCTGAGCATGCTCAGTGCAGAGTACATGACCCCCACCTCCTGTGCTGCAGTGTAGTCACTCCCCTCTCTATCCCTGGCTGTGTCCTCAAGAGGTGACTTGCTCAGAGGTGAGAATGAATGAGCTGATGGTGAAGACTTGCAGAGATGCTTATGTACAATTAGGCTATGTTCACACGGCTTATTTCAGAACGTATTTACATCGGATTGCCGATCGTAAATACGTTCTGAAATCAGTTGAAAATCAGTTGCAAATAAGTGGCACTAAGTGTGGCACGTATTTGTAACTGATTTCCCGACGGATTCACCATCTCCAATCATTGAAGGTGGTGAATCCGTCCGGAAATAATTGACATGCA
This sequence comes from Phyllomedusa bahiana, assembly GCA_025379985.1. NCBI lineage: Eukaryota > Metazoa > Chordata > Amphibia > Anura > Hylidae > Phyllomedusa > Phyllomedusa bahiana. The sequence goes on from JAODAL010000662.1 coordinate 252,487, forward strand.
CATTGTTTTTCCGTCCGGATTGCCGTCGTCAATCCGCGGCGGCAATCCGGCACGGAAATACGCGTCATGTGAACGACGAGCCGTATTTTCTATTGATTTCAATAGAAAATGGGCTGTTACTTATTTCTGACTGATTTGCCGACGGATTGACGATCGTCAATCCGTCGGAAAATCCGTGGCGAAATAAGCCGTGTGAACGAGGCCTTAGAGTAAGCTCACTATGTCCACCAGTCCCTGCACTACATCTAGTGCTATAAAACAGAGGAATAACTATATAGCAGATAAAGAAGCTTAAAGATGACTACAGCTTCAGTGCAGACACAAGCATGCAGGAATGTTACATACATAGATATCTTACTGTAATACAATTTGTCCTATGGAAGATTGTTCCAAAAGTATGGGTGTAGCTATAGTCATAGAAGCTGCTATATTACAAAATTAAATTTTCCAATTTGTTACACTGCTACTTTTACGATTGTCTTTCTACACTTTAGGTGCATTCCCACCGCAAAGACCAAATATCGGATTTTCCCACCTGTATTTGGTCTTTTTTTGCACCGGGGGGGTGGCTTTTGCGCAGTTTGCTGATTCAAGCTGTCCCCTTTCGAACTAATGATGCCTAAAATAAATAATAATAATAAGTATATATAAGTAAATATAAGTATATATTTTTTTTTGGCGGGAAACCCCACGAGAATAAAACATGATTATACTTTAAATCACGGGTATCACCTTTTATTGTAAATTTTTGCACAGCTCCCCACTAAAAGTGAGGACAAAAAAATGTTCTTTTTCGATTAGCATTCCAACTTTAGTGTGTTCGGTTCGGGTTTCTTTTTAAAAACTCGAACATCATTTAAGTAAATGGGAGAAGATGCCTATTTAAAACTTTTACCTAATGGGTAAAAACAACGGGGTTTTTCCATCCATAACAAAAAACTGGATGGGGAAAATTTAGTGAAGAAAATTTTGAGTGACAGAAAAAAAAATTAGGGGTAAAAAACTTAAATTTCCTTTCATCTAATGAAAAAATGGGGGACAGCTTGCAAGCAGGGGCTAGCTAAGGGGGCAGCAGTAGCAGCTGCTTTTGGGGGGCCCTGCATCCGAGGGGGCCCAAAATCCCTTTGACCAAAATAGGAGATTTGGAGTGGTGTGTTATACAAAACTGAATCCCCAAAAGCAAAAAAGAACTTTTGGACATGATTTGATTTAGCAAAACCCAAAAACTCTGTATAATTAAAAATCCATGTTTTGGAAGTTACACATTTGTTATGTTGCACTTTTCTGTAAACCTTTTTGAATATTTATGGAATAAAAAACCATTTTAGATCTTATCTCGGCATTTTGAACCCTTTTGTTGAGGTTCCTGTTTTCGTTATGGAAGTTAGGCATTATGTGAGCCTGTAAATGTCGCCAAATAACAGCTTGTCATCCATTCCAGTGACAGCGCTTCTACTCCTCACCCTGGCCTGGGAAAGTAGCAAGTAACCGAAGGTTAAAGAGGAGACTTGACATCTTATGGGTTGGAGCCCTATAGAATAATGGAAGTGCCTGAGGAGAAGTGTAAGTCTGCTCACTTCAGAGTCTGTTGAGTCCTACGCCCCGGCCCTAGGTAAAAAACCCTACCCCCCCTTCACCATTATGCCCTCCTCAGAAAGTTCTGGAGTGCATGGGGTGAACATGTAAACTCCTGCAGAGTATTAATTACTTTTCTGGATGCTGTGTGTACTATGTTCATTCTTGCTTCAGGCTCCTTGACTGTTATATGGATTCTGCTAAGAAGGCTATGTCCAGGTTCAACACCTCGCTTGCAGTAAAGAGCTGCTGTGTTTGTTTGATCTCCAAGATTGCCTCCTGTCTCTTATTGCTGCATGACACCAAGGACACCTCCACCACCATCAGGGCAGTGAGACTGACATCTGTGTAAAATGTGTCCTGGGAGAAACAAGTAAAATGGGATTCCAACACCATCTAATACACCTGGCGAGAAGGCCACCGTGACATAAGAAAAACAACCCTCATCTTCTCCGCTGCCCCCCTGGGTCATCACAGCAGCACCCCTAATGCATATAAAAACAATATGCAGAAAGTGCAGCATCACAAGGATAAGCAGAATCCTCCATAGCTTGACATCATCCTACTGGCTGTCCAAGGAACAGAAAGCTGACCACATCTGCACAGTTCTCTCCATTCATATCAAAGGGAGAGCTTGTCTTTATTTAGTGTATAGGTGTATTCAGAACTCCCACAGAAGAGAAAAGAGAGCTGTGCATGATTGGCCAGCTCTCCATTTGCCTCTAACGGGTTGTTTGTCTGTTTTCAGAACTCCTACAGAACTGAAAATATAGAGCTGTGCCATGGGTGGCCAGCTCTCCATTCTCTGCAATCGGCGTGGATGGCCTGTATGAAACATAAGACAGGATTACTCCTTTTAGGATCCATACTGCTTGGAATTAGTATGGATAAGTTAAATTGCCATACGCCACAAATAGATTCAGAGTGGAGGTTCTTTCTGATGTGAGTGTGGAAGGACAAATATTTCCAAACCAGAGCCCAAGGTTGTGAATATTGCTTGAGTCTAAAGCCCAAATCTAATTCATTCATTCATTCATTCATTCATTCATTCATGTCTTACCTGTAACATTTAGGGTGTGTTCCCATTGAGGCTGAAGGCTGCAGTGCAGATTTTGATAGATTTGACAAATTGTGCTTCAAAACTAGACTCCATGACAGAGCCCAACAAACCCCATAATAAGAAAATAAGATGTGAGCAGAGCCTTGACTACATTCACCCATGCTGAGTGCAGTTGTAGCTGTTATTACATACCTTGCATATTTATCCTTTCTTATTAATTATAATGTCAGTAATTACAGTATGTTTACAGTACTTAGGAGGATTATGTTGCTGCTATGTATAGTAAATAGCTGGAAAAGTCAGATTTCTGATCTGTTCATTCTACCAGATATTTCAAAAATGTACTATAGCCAGTTATAGAACTGTATGCTGCCTCTTAAATTGGACATCATTGCCCTGAATATTGTATTTAATCATTTTAAACTATAGCTTAATTTTTCCAATTGATTTCACCCAGGGCAATCAAGACACATGAAATACTGATCACACATCCCAGTGTACGATCTTTCTAAGGCTATGTTCACACGGCTTATTTTGGGGCGCATTTCGCTGCGTATTTTGCGCCATACTGTGCTTAATACGCGGGGAAATGCACCCCATAATTACGGTAATCCACAGCTCTCATAGAGAACTATGGATTACGCACCACGTAATCATGTGCGACTCCCTGATCAGCGCAACTCCCAAATCACCCAGCGTAATTGCGGCCGGGATTTTTAAATCCTCCCTGACTTGTTTAAAATTACCTGGGGATGCACCTTACAAATTGTAGGAGAACCATATAACAAACCATGACAATAGAACTATAAAAATAAAAAATGCAAATAATATCTCATGCTCATGCTAGTCAGGCAGGTAGAAACAATACACAATAGCTATATGCAGAAATGTAAAAATGGGAGATCCAATGGAAAGGATACAAATAATGCAATATCAAAGTATTGATAAATATAACATACACAGTCACATTATTATAATATCAAGAATTACTGCTGTGTGCAGAAGAGACAGCAGCTAGATGGGCTGGGAGTGGCTGAATAAAGTTATGGAAGGTTGTCACGAGTCATGCTGACTGCAATGCATCCACAGCTGGAGGGTGCGTGAGGGAGATTCCATAGAACAAACAAGGCGATCGAGGTGGTCCCACAGATGATCAATTGGGGAATTAAAGGGCCTTGCGAGTACTTGAAACTCTAGGTCATGCTCTTCCAACCAAGTTTTATTGGACATTTCTAGCGTGTGACATGTTGCATTGTCTTGCTGGAAAATTTCATCTTCCCCAGGAAAGACAATCAGCATTTACTAGTTCTGCAAAGATGGATTCATACTAAAATTGGTTGAGATCGCTTGCACATGGATGTGTGGGCACTGAGAATGTTAAACATCCCCTAGACTACTATGCTGCCACCACCAACTTTTGTTCTTCCAGCAATGGTTGCAAGGTGTTTGTTCTTTGTTTTTTTCCATCTGACATACCAATGTGGTTTGTCGATCATGGGAGGTCCAAGTGTGATACTGCTGTGAAAACTGAAGCCTCTTCTGTTTTAGACACATGTTTGGTAACCCTTAGTTCATTTTGGTGGCGAGCTGTTCCACTGTGTTATGTTTGCCCACCACCACAAACCTTTTTAGTCGTCGTTCTCTCATTAGTGGCATGTTGTGCTTTGCAGTTTCCACGCCACTTATTCATAATGGTGACCTTTGTCCACTTACAATACATTTTTATCACAACAGCACAGTAAAAGTTTATAAACTCTCCAATATTAGAAATCCTGCCACACTTAGGCTATGTTCACACGGCTTAAAATGGGACTTATTTCAGTCCGTAATTCAGTCCGTACTGTGCGAATTACGGCTGGAATGCGTCCCAGTCATTACGGTAATTCACAGTTCTCATAGAGAACTATGGATTACGTCTCCTCTCCCCGCCCGGCGAATCCGCCACAGGGGGAGATAAGTGACATGCCATCAGGCTCGGACTGGGCCGCCGGGGGATCGGTTCACCCCCCGGTGGCCCCCCCCCCCCCTGAGCCGATGTGAGCCCCGGAGGCAGTGCCGTCGCTCCCCGGTCCCGAGCGTCCAGAGACCGGGCCCGGGAGTTGGGGTCTAATGTCCTCGACTCCCGGGGCTGCGCGGTGTCGGCGGAGCACAGCGCCACTAGCGCTGCGCTCCGCTGAACTCCCTGGAAGGCTGAAGGCGCTAGGCCTTCAGCCTGCCGGGCGCCGGCCCCTACTGCTGAGCTCGGAGCGGCCGGGAGCTGGAGTCAGGTAAGTGGCTAAAGGGGCCCTGGCTTTTCTAAAGGGGGCCCTGGCTTTTCTAAAGGGGCCCTGGCTAACAAAGGGGGACCCTGGCTACTAAAGGGGGGGCCCTGGCTACAAAGGGGGCCCTGGCTACTAAAGGGGGTCCTGGCTACTAAGGGGGGCCCTGGCTACTAAAGGGGGCCCTGGCTATTCTAAAGGGGGCCCTGGCTTTTCTAAAGGGGCACAGGCTAACAAAGGGGGGCCCTGGCTACTAAGGGGGGCCCTGGCTACCAAAGGAGGCCCTGGCTACTAAAGGGGGTCCCTGGCTACCTAATGGGCCCTGGCTACATAAGGGGGCTCTGGCTACTAAGGGGGCCCTGGCTACTAAGGGGGGCCCTGGCTACTAAAGGGGGCCTGGCTATCTAAAGGGGGGCCCTGGCTACTAAAGGGGCCCTGGCTAACAAAGGGGGCCCTGGCTACTAAAGGGGGCCCTGACTAACTATGGGGGGCCCTGGCTACATAACAGGGGGCCCTGGTTACATAACAGGGGGCCCTGGCTACATAACAGAGGGCCCTGGCTACATAAAGGGGGCTCTGACTAATAAAGGTGGGCCCTTACTAACTATGGGGGCCCTGGCTACATAAAAGGGGACACTGGCTACATAAAGGGGGGCCCTGACTAACTATGGGGGGCCTGGCTACCTAAAGGGGGGCCCTGGCTACCTAAAGGGGGCCCTGACTACCTACACACTAGCTAAAGAGTGGGCCCTGACTTCCTGCACACTAGCTAAAGAGTGGGCCCTGACTTCCTGCACACTAGCTAAAGGGTGGGCCCTGACTTCCTGCACACTAGCTAAAGGAGGCCCCTAACTACCTGTATACTACCTAAAAGAGATCCCTAACTGCCTGTATACTACCTAAAGGAGGCCTTAACTGCCTGTATACTACCTAAAGGAGACACCTAACTGTCTGTATACTACCTAAAGGAGGCTCTAACTGCCTGTATACTACATAAAGGGGGTCCCTAACTGCTTGAAGCCTATATAAAGGGGACCCTAACTACCTACATCTTACCTAACTAATTTTAGACACCAAAACCTACCTACAGCCTACCTAACTAGGGTCCACCAACCTAACTGTAGCCTATCAACTTGCCTAACTGGGGCCTGCTTATCTAACTGGGGGCTGTTTACCTTCCCACCTGTGGCTAGGTACCCACCAACATACCTGGGGCCGGGCTTCCAACATATCCAGTGGGAGTCTACCTACCTAAAGAGGGCTTATCTAGTTACCTGGGTCCTTGCCTATTTGCCTACCTACCTAGGGTCTTGCCTACTTACCTGGTAATATAATTGAGAGGGAAGCAGCCCATAGTTGTAGCATTATCTCCAGGGGGGTTAGTTCTCTCCCCACCCTCCAACCCCTTAGGATACTTGGCCTCTAAGTTATGGCTTGTACCTGCTCTCCCACCCCTGGGTAGTTTGTACAGAGGTGGGAATAGGTAAAGAAATGCTTGAAAATTGAGGATTCTAAGATATTTGTGTATAATTTCTGCAGGGATGAGTGGTGGCTGGGACAAGTCATCATGGCGGTGTGGAACGGATGCAGAAGAAAAGGGAATAAGAACGACTCATGAGAGAAGAGAACGACTCATCAGATAAGACGTCTCTGGTGAGTCCCTGATTTCAGGGGTTATGTTACTTCTATATTGGATCAGTGCTGTATTCACTGTAATGTGATGTGACCTGAGCTGGTGTCTGACCTCTATGTGGTCTCTATATGGCGGTGTTGTAGGTTATACCTGAGCTGGTGTCTGCTCTCTATGTGGTCTCTATATGGTGGTGTTGTAGGTTATACCTGAGCTGGTGCCTGACCTCTATGTGGTCTCCATATGGTGTTGTAGGTTATACCTGAGCTGGTGTCTGACCTCTATGTGGTCTCCATATGGCAGTGTTGTAGGTTACATCGGTGAGAGTATAGTGGCAGCGTATATGTGTCCCTGATTGTAAAAGTGAGGGAACACCTGACCCTGTGATAGGAGTTAGACTTTCTTTTTTGCTGGTGTTTATTTCAGAAGGTGGTGAGGGGCGTGACCAAGGGAAACATGGAGGGGGATATTGTATGTCGGCTAGTGGTGGGATATTGATGGAGCTAGTTAGCCCTGTGTCCATGATATGTTAGACTGACAAATGTGTGACTAACTTGCTATTGTACTACATAATACAGTTCTGTTTTGCACACTGTATTATGTGGTAAAATAGGCGTATTTACATCCGAGAGGCCGGTAATATTTTCATGTACAGCAGGGTGGGTCCCCGAGATCAATTCCCCTGTGGGCCCCAGACCCCCCCAGTCTGATACTGCATGTAATTTTCTAGCGGCGTATACGCGCCGCTAGTAATGATAGTCTATGGGCCAGCGAGGTGCCGGCCCCCAGTCCCGTAATTATGCCCCGCAAATAAGCCGTGTGAACATAGCGTTAGCCCAAAAGCCAAAAATTGTCCATTTCTGCAGCTCTGAAAAATATAACCTTTAAACCATGATGGCAACAAGGGATATATGTACAGACAGCCTATTGCACAATTTACATAACCACCAAGCCTGCTCAGCACACAAGATTTTCTTTATGAGCAGCTGACTTTAAAAGTACGAAGTGGTCATTATAATGTGACTCAACTGTGTAGTTTAATCTCCTAAAGCTATTAATCATAAGTTCCCCAAAAACTATATGCAGGCCTGACTGCCCCAAAGGGCAAACACATTTGCCCCGCGGGCCGCTGGGTGCCGGGCCGCCGGGCCGTCTTGAGTTCCCGCCCGTGGCCCAAGTGTCGGCGCATGCGCTCGTACAGGGCCGCAACGTACCTAAATACGGCCCTGCCTCATCCTAATACTGCCCTGCTGCCCCCAGAATATAACACTCCTGCCTGCTACCTAATATACTGGCCCTGCCTTGCATCTATTATACTGCCCTGCCGATCCTATATACGGCCCTGCCTGGCTACCTATATACTGCACTGCTGATCCTATATGACTGCCCTGCCTAGCATCCATATATTCTGCCCCGGCCTGGCTACCTATATACTACCCTGTCTTCATCCATAATTATACTTGCCTGCTGGCTACCTATATACTTGCCGCCTCGCATCCTATATTAACTGCCCTGCCTAGGCTACCGTATATACTGCCTCCATGCATCTATATAACGGCCCTGCGGCTACTATATCAACTGCCCTGCCTGCAACCTAAATACTGCCCTGCCTGCTACCTATATACTGCCCTCCTGCATCCAATATACTGCCCCACACAGTGCTACCTATATACTCGGCCCCTGCCTACCTATAAACTTCTATCGTGCTGGATATAATATAGTCTGAACTGCATGGATTAACTACTATACACATGAAATTAAGTGAAAAGTTTATATGAAAAGTAGTTTTAGAAAAGAATGGCATTTGTAGCTTTGCCTAATTTAACGCACATGCCTTAATATATACTGCCTGCATGCCACATAAGAATGGCACTGCCTGCTATATACTGCCCTGCCTAACCTAATATACTGCCCCATGCCTGCCTAATGTACTGGCCCGCCTGGCTATATACGTGTCCCTGCCTATTATACTAGCCACTGTCTGGCATTATAATGCCTGTATTACTATATACTGTCACAAATCCTGCTTACTTACTGCCGTTTTTTTATTTATTTTTTTTTTTGTTATGTTGTGTTTGTTTGTGTGTTTTTGTGTGCGTGGGTGTGCTGTGCTGGTTTCGTAAGGAAGAGAAGGGGAGGGGGGGGTGTGGGTGGGTAGTGTGTTGGGTTGTGGGTTGCTGTCTGGTTGGGGGGGGGGGGGTGCGGGGGTGGCGGAGGGGGGGGGGTGGGGTTTTTTTTGTGTGTTGTTGTGTGTGTGTGGTGGGTTTTGGGGTGTGGGTTGGGTAGGGGGGGTGTGAAGGATTATTAATGAAAGACTTTATTAGCATTCATGATTATTTAGGACATTCTATTTGAAGAAATTATGATTTGTTAGCAAAAATAGAACGAAAGTAATGAGGAAGCCCTAAATCCGTATATTTCTGAACCATAGTAATATATTTATGTTGGTGTATAGTTCTTTTGGGTTTTCTGTGGGGAGGTGGGGGGTGGGTGGGGGGGTAATTTGAGCCTCCAGCTACCTGGCGTATTGCCTGTTTAGTGAGAGTAACGACAGAAAAAGCCCCCCAAAGCCGTACATCGGCCAGCAAAGAAGAAGACTACCTGAGTGACTTCAACAAAGGGGTACCCAGGCACACCAGGCTCAATCACCCTAGGGCTAGGCATAAAGCAAAATTTTAATTCAATACAACCATCTTCTATTTTCATCCTGGCCGCCCGCAACGCGAAGGAGACGTAGAACAGTGCAGAAGTCCTTGTGTGTATCTCTCACCTATTGATACGTACCTGACTATTTAACTGGGGGCAGCCCCAGCTACCTGTGCTATTTACATAGGTTGGAAGGCCCTGTGCTACCCTACCGAAATACAAGTGTGAGAAGGCCCTGTTATTTTACCTACCTACATTGGGGGATGCCAAACAATTTACATGCCACTTATTCTGACATTTTTTAATTTAATCTACATGTTATCTAGGGTCTAACATAAACGTTTATCTGGTAATATAATAGAAAATGCAGGTAAAAGCGAGAGTCCCATAATGAGAAGTATTTTGTGGTTAAAAATTACTATGACAGGTGACGAACATTGACACAGGAAAGAAAAATTGCAAACCACAAAACCTGGACCATAGAAACCATGTGAAGGTAACAACACATCAAGGGAAGCGGAACAACAATGGAAAAGATTAGGGCTTAAAGGAGAGAAGAAAAGTTAGAAGACGACAACTCCCAACATTGATACGTCTCCTGTGATTTCCCTGGCTTTCAGGTCAGTTTATACTTCGGTAGAGTATGAATCAGTGCAGTATTTCGTGTGTTGGAGTACCGTGAACGAGATGAAGTAGATTCGGTGACTATCGGATAGGCGTGGTGGTTGATGGGTGATGTGGATTGGTGGGTGTGAAGTAGTTGTTATAGTTGGGTGTCTTATGTGAGTAGTGTTAGAGTCATGTTGTGGGCTTGTTCGCTGATTTAAAAGTCGCACAACCTTTTCTTCTGTTGATGAGGGATGTCAGCTGCACCATCTGTATTGTTTTTCATACAACCATACTAGTACTATGATTGCGTGTTCAGACTCCGGTGCCTGCTTTTCACCACGGTGGCGATTTTTGGTGCAAAATTTTTTAATTGCATATGACTATAATGCGTAGAAGTCAGAACCTGTTCAACTGAACCCGAGATCATAACTACTTACTGCTTCTGCCATCAAAAAACACGCATCCCACAAAACACAATTCAAAAACTATATCCAAAAAATGCTCCCTTTGTGGTGGAAGCACCGCTTATCAGAGAAGGTTTATAGTTAGAAAGTGCGAAGAGGTGTGAAGAAAACAAAAGGGACCGAATTTTGATTTAAAAGTAGGATACTAAGCTATGTTAGAGCGCTTGGATGGGTGCGGACCTTTTGTTGTCCTTATGACTGATTATTATTACCCGTCCGGCCCAGACCTATAATGCATGTGGGTGTGAGAAAATACCCATCATCAGTATCATGCTGATACCCACGCTTTACAAAACAAGGCCTTGGTTCTTGTTCGTCATGGCAATGACTTTTACTAGTGCCTTTTCACAATGACACCAAGCAAAGACAGTCTTGCAATCTTATCTACATTTTTAACAGAGCTATCAATTGTCTACAATTACTCATTTCCTGAGGCCTCAGATTAAACAAATTATAGAAACCAATTAACAAATTTCGGAAGAGAAACTACATTAAACTGATGAAGGGAAGTAAATGGGCTGAACGACTACACACCAACATTAGCGAAAAAATCCCAATGACCATCGGCACAAGAATACATCCCCTGAGTGCATTACATTTTAGTGAAATGACACTGCCTCCAACGAGCAAAGACTAAAAAAAGCGCCTGGGTTGCCAGAGTAGATGCAAATAAAGGACAACTAGATAAAATGAGCAGACTAAGCCACCATCCACCCACAGATAATCAAATACGGTTGGGTCCTAATATATATTAGTGGCATTCTCCTTGATTGTGACAAAAATCACCTAAAACTATTTAGCGCATATGTCCAGGGATAATAACCAGAAATCAGCAACTAAGATGCAAGCATATAGAATAGTTACCTACGTCTAGACCCCCGTCCCATATACCATAATCAGAAATTGACAAAGGTACATTACGATTGTATCGGTAACACGTTTAACAATAAAAACCTGTTTCTGTCAGATGTGTGAACACCAATCATATGTTGAAAGACAGAATATATTATTAAATAGTATAATATATACTCAAAAATATAACTTGTTACCCTAAAAGTAATAAAATTTATATAGAATACCTCAGTCTGGATACCATTTTCTATATAATAATGTAAACAAGGATAGAAACAACTATTGATCAAAGGGTAAATATAATGGTGTATAATCCAAAGAAGCAATTAAAGGTACAGACTAAGGTACTCTTTACTCTCTATCTCTCCATTAGTGTTTCTAACCCTAAATGTACACGGCGTACAAAGTCACCAACACAGATGCAAAAAAGAGTGAAGCCAGTTTAAAAAATGCTGATATAGAGAATTTTCAGACAAAAATGATTTTAAAGGCCAGACCAGTTTTTTATCGAAATATTTTCGCAGTATTGTTTATTGTTTTAAAGGAGACTATCGTACAAAATGTTTTTCTCGATTGGTGTCATCTATTCCTATTGTTGGGAGTATTTGAGTATGAGACAGCATCCTAGGGACCGAAGGGACACTCACTAAATTTAGCTCAGCAAGGTGAGCCCTTCGTTCCTTGGGCAGTTTGCCGGCCTACCACAGCCCCAGTTAGTTATAAATACTTGGCCACTATGGTCAGGGATGCCGTCTGATCATGGATGCGTGTGTAGCCATTGGCGATCTTTAAGCGAGTGATCATATTTCGACGCACAAGCTCACGCAGCATCTGTATCAAACTGCTACCCCGAAGGCCGCAAACAACAGAAAAAGGCAAGCCGGACGTATGAGAAGCCGGACAAATAAGCCCGGCGTATTAAGCGTGTGACATGTACTGTTCGGACCGCGCACTCCCCTGAAACTACATCCCACAGCGGCGCCCTCCACCCCACGGCAGGTAAAGACGCGTACAATGAATTAAGACGAGTAATAGCTGATTCTCTACATAATTGTATTATTTCTACAACAGCAGATCAACACAACTATCGTCAAACCACAAACGCAACATGGAACCCATCGAACACATACTAAGGCTGTCGAGCGTAACGTGACAACACCCACCCGCTCACGCACCCGGGTCAGAGAGACCCAGCCAACCGTGTGAGCTGTACACGAGTTACACCCACCCATGTGAGTAGATATCCAATCTATCAGCTGTCAGTTATACCCAACACGCTGGATGCAGCCACCCCCTACCTGTGGCTCACACCCACATTTGTCATATACCCACACCCCCAGGTATGTATACCCATCCACCCATTGTGAGGACCCATCAACCCCCAATCATATGACCTTCCTACAGGGGGCAAGTAAACCTACAGGGTTCAGTGTACCTGCCTTATCAGGGGCTATAAACGGCTACATTGTTCTGGTGTACGCAAACTACATTGGGCTAAATACCTACAGGGGTCTATAAACCGCAGGTTGCTGTGATACCTCGTGCAGCAACAACAAAAGCTTGGGATCAATACTACAGCGGGGGCTATCAGTGTAGGGGTTGAGTAACCTCCATTCAATGCCAGGGAATGTATAGTACTCAAGCCTCCATTGGTGTCTGGGTACCTACTACAGGTGCTGTGTACCTACCTACAGATTGGGCAATTTAACCTACCGTTTCTACAGATGACTGTATAACCTGCTTGTATACAGTGGGGTGAATAGTAATTAGCCTAGCCTATTAGGGGGTAAGTGTCTGACCTCAACTACTACACGGGGGACAACTAAAACCAATCTTCCTCCCCGGGCATAACATTACCTACCAGAAAAGTTGGCCTATAAAAACTACCTACTGGGGTCAATATAACCTACTGAGCATGGGTGTGTGCAACTCAGTGTATTACCAACTTACTTTAATGGGGGGCACCCATACCAATTTGTGAATGCGACTGTAAGAGGAGATTGTGATATTAAGGACGTCTACTCAAGATGAATTGAGGAAACGAGTAGACCAGATCCAAGACATTAGCGGGTATAAATAATTACTCATCCCTGAGTGTCAAAGGACTCTCTGTAGAAAGGTATAAGTACATTACATTCCTTGGTGGTCTCGGGAGCAGTATAGAAAGAAAGTAAACACTAAGTAATCACTTCCTCCCTAGTTGGTTTTAGAGGGAATGAGGAGGGACAAGTAATTACATCCCTAGTTGTCGACGCGTGCAATAAAGCGTCATGAAATAACATTCTTGGTGGTCTAGGGAGTGAAGTGGTAATAATAATCGAGAAATTTCTTATCTTGTTCAGGTCTAAGGGTCAGGTAAATGCGTATAGCATTCCGCTGGTGGATCTAGTGCGAGTTATGGAGTAAGCAACACATCTCCTCCTGACGGTCCTAGAAAGTGACAGACACCTTAATTAAATCAAGATGAGCCTCGCGTGGGTCTAGGGCAGTAGAGTGATACATAAATTTACGAACCCTAGGGGGAGGTAGGGCAGTAGAGGCGGAAAATATCATCTTACACCCTGATTGGTGTGTCTTGGGCAAGTAGAGGATATATAAGCTACATACACCTGTCGCGTCTACAGGCAGTAGAAGGACTGATAAAATCAAACTACATGCCTGGTGGACACTATGGGTCGAGGGAGAGACGCGATGAGACATACAAATACAACTACAATTCACCTGTCTGGGTATCAAAAGCAGCTAGAGGGATAAATAATTACATCCCTGGTGGTCTAGGTGCCGTAGAAGGATAAATATATTAAATTACACTCCCTGTGACTCTAGGCAGCAGAGGGATTAAAATATACTACATCCCGTGAGTGCAGGAGGCAGTAGAGGGATATATATAACAACATAACCTGGTGGGTCTAAGTGGCAGTAGATGGATAAATAACTACATCTACGTCACGTCTAAGCTGCGGAGCATATAAGAGGGACAAATCAGACTCCAATCCCTGTGTGAGCGTGTAGGCCGGTCCAAATAAAGTCATAAATAATGAACATCCCTAGGGAGTCCTACGGTAGTTATAGAGTAAGTAGCGCTTCTTCTTGATGATATACGAATTCAGTAGTTACAGAGTAAAAGAACAATATTGACTGGTGGTCTTGGGCAGTAAGGGGAATTCATAACTACATCCCAATGTGTCTAGGGCAGAAGCAAGGGTAGAATAATTACTTTCCCATGGCTGTCATAGGGGCAATATAGGTCCTTATACTTAATATCTTCTCTTTTGGTGGTCTAGGTCAGTAATTAGTATAACATTAACTATTGTCTAGTGTTCTAATGGGCAGTAGAAGTGCGATAATGAAGAACATTCTCCTGTGGCAACGGAGTGAAGGGGTGTAATCTTGAGGCCGTAAACTGACGTCTCGCAACAAATTATAGGACTAGCCGGAGTTGTTACACGTGATAGGCTGTAATGATATTCCGCAGTATTTTCTTTAGTGTGTGTATGTGTAGTAAAACGATGTGTTTATAAAAGATGTATTATGTCTTTCTTAGTTTATTATATATTTTATTATATTATTATTCATTTTTTTATTAGTTATGCTTGTTTATAATTTATATAATTATCCAATATGTAACTTGGGCTTGATCGCTACTTGTGATATACGGTGATCTCATGTATGATGATAGGAGAGCACATACAGATACAGACAGGCCGTGTATGCCACGGGTACTATTTACTCACGAACATCCTAAGGGATTATAAGGGCAGCCTTTCGTTGTCAGCAGCCCCCGCAGGATGTCTCAGAAGGGCTGTGGTGATAATGACCAAAATGACAACGGTGAAAGCCACATACCCTATCGGTTTGAAACCACCTACTACACAGGTTCTGACTTGGGTACAGAGTAGTAGAGGAATCCCCCACTCGCTCCTGGGCTTGGGTGCTCCTATCATGGGGATCCCTTGGGCATGATGAGGGCTTCGGAGGCTGCATTTCAGAAAAAAATGCAGATAAAGAAAAGGAGAGAAACAAGAGGCAGAGTGCAGAAGTATGTGCAGTCATATACAGTACTATCGTGTAGGGCCCCAAGATTAATCTCCATGGTTGGCCTCAGAAAACAATTCCACTGGTGTCGCCCCAAGAATCAAAACTCTACTTGGTGGCACCAAGGAATCAACACTATAGGGGGGGCCCCAAGAATCTAGCTAACTGGGTGGGCCCCAAGAAATCATCTCCCACTGGTGGGCATCCCCCAAGAAGTCTACGTCCAAACAGGTGGTGTGGACCCCAAGAACCAAGTCTGCTGTGGAGCACAAGATCTACTAACCACTGAGGGGGCGTCGGTGTCCTCCAAGAATGCATCTCGCACTCTGTGAGGACCTAAGAATCAACTCCACTGGATGTGCCTCAAGACATCAACTCCACCTGGCGAGGTGCCAAGGCACATCTTCTAGTCAACTATGTAGAACTCAAGAATCACTACTCCACTGCTGTGCCTCCCAAATAAACAACTCTACCTGCGGGGCCCACAAGAATCTCATCTCCACTAGTGGCGTTTCCCGACGAATCTATTCAACTGTCGGCCCCAAGAATCACGTCTGCAGGTAGGAGCTCAAGAATCTACTCCACTGGTGGGCCCCAAGAATCATCTCCACTAGTCGGCCCTAGGAATTAACTCCACTGATGGGACCCAAGAACCAACTCCACCAGAGGGACCGAGACACCCCAACCGACCGTCTGGCTCTCACCCATCTGCTCAACCCACTATAAAGCATGAGTTGAGCACAAATCAGCTGCCCTAAACGAACCGTCAACCACAGTGGCGCGAGCTATTCTGTGCTCCCGTCCAGACCACAGCCACCAGTACGCTAGACATCAAGGACAAACACAACTTTAACATACAGCTCCCGTATTGCATTCTCCTTATCCAGTGTAAATGGCCGTAATTACCTCTCTTTGGAAGCCTACACATAAAGGTACTTGCGTGTTTATTCAACATTGGGAACCAGAAGGCTCTGATTTTGTTGGGGGAAGACACTGATAGACATAAATAACCATCCATATATTATCTGAACAGTGAGAGCCACTGCATGTTACCAGCTCTTTTATAGGTCTTGCAGAAGGGTTCCATAGACCCCAATTTTCCCCAAACCTGCAGGACAGACTTGGCGGTATGTCCCGGGAATCCTGGACACATTCCACATTCCCTTCCTAGGGGCCACATGTATGAAACTGTTTAGGTCTAAATCTCACTCTTTTGCCCATAGTAACCTATAGGCAAAAGAGTGAGTTTTAGACCAGGGCATGCACTTAAACCATGCTTGTTGGCTCTCCTGGAACCTCAGCCGCTGCTCTTTATACCAGTGGTGCTAGGGAATCATCATGAGACTATGCCCTGATGTCACTGTATACAGGGAGCTCGTCTGCCACATCGCTAGACTGCATAGTCTAGAGGGGCTTGCTGTGTCCTTTACTGTGCTCACTGAAGCGAGGTAAGGGCTCTCTCCCGGCCCTCCCTCATGACCTATACAGCTTACCTGGACACTGGATAACCTATCCAATGTCCAGGAAATAGTAGGTGAACACCTGATCTCCACCCAAACACCAGCATGCAGCCAGCCTCTTTCCTATCATAGGCGTGCTATCTGCTGCAAAGGCCGATATCACCCAACCATCTCCTGCGGGTCGCAAGAATAGGCTATCCAGCTTATAGGAAAGCCTGGTGACTCTGCATCCCTCACCCCACTACTATAAGGTCCGTGTGCCCAAACTGGGGATATGGACAGGGGTTGTCCTGCTGGCTGCTCCAGGTTGCATAGAACTCTGCTGGACCATGAGCATTCTCACGAAACCTCGTTCACTGTAATGATAGTCTTATTTTTCTCTTTAGCACAATTGCCGTAAAGACCGCGTAATGTGAACAGCCGACAGGAGTGTAATTAACAATCTGTATACTGGAGCAGCTCGCACGTTGTTTATTCATCTACAAAATTTTTCTTTATATCCTTCATGTGGAATCAATTGCTTTTTAAACAGATGCATCTCTAGAACAATTCCATCAGAAGATTTTCCATCTAAACATCTGTTTCTGCTCCGTGATGAAGAATAAAGAGCAGGTATGGACCACACATGTCCATGAAAGTGGCCTAAAGTGATGCTTTGTACCAGAATGTATTATATAAACCATCTATTGTGACAAGTTCCAAAATTTCTAAATCCTTGCACTCGTGTAGACATGTGTGTCAACGAGCTGCGCGCAACATTTCCCTATTTTTATCTGGACACCTTCAGCATTATATACAGTCGAGTCACATTATTATGACCAGAGTAGCAGCAGCATGGACAACAGCTAGATGAGCGAGGAGTGACTCGATAAGGTCCTGGTAGGTTGACACATTTCTAGCCGTGTGACATTCGTTGCGTTGTCATTGGCAAACAGATTCCACACACCCCATGAGGATGACATCAGTATGTATGGGTGTATGTTGATCTGCCCAGGATGGATACATAACGCAAATCTCTGAGAGTGCCTTCCCACAAGGATGAGTGGCCCAGAAAATGCCACAGACCATTACACATGCCCACCTGGAGAACAATGACTGCAGGGTATGCTTTCGGTGAGTTCACTGAGTTTCAACATCTGCCCTGCGCAAGCCCATTCAATTCCAATCGCAAAGCAGAAAATTAGGCTCATTGATGAAGACAACAATCTGTCAATCAGCGGAGTTCCAATTCCAATACTGACATGAAACCATTTCTGCTGATGCAGCTTGGTTAGCAGAGGTGCAATGAGCATCCTCTGCTCCTGGGGCCTACCACACACATAAGGGTATTTAATCAGAGTGCAGTGACTTTTCCGTCATGCTCCAAGGCCACCACACACAGTAGGGTATAGCTGTTGAGGGTACAGGTGACAACCGTCTGCTCCGGGGCCCCATGACACAGATAGGGTCTAGCATGAGGTGCAGTCGACACATTCGTCTGCTCCAGTAGCCCCATACACAGCGAGGTTAGCACGGTGCGAGTGCATCTGTCTGCACCGGTCCCCCATAGCACAGTAGTTAGCAAGGTGCATCGTCGACATCCGTCTGCTCTGGAGCAACCTCCACTACACAGTAGGGTTAGCAGAGGTCCCAGTTACATCCGACTGATCCAGGCCCCATACACAGTAGGGTTAGCAGAGGTGCTAGAGCCATCCGTCAGCTCCTGCGGAGCTCCATACACAGTAAGGATTAGCAGAGTGAGACAGTTGACATCCCTCCAGCTCAAAGGGCCCCTATACACAGTAGGTTACCAGAGGGTGCAACTGACATCCGTCCTGCTCGTGGCCCATACCACAGTAGAGTTAGCAACAGGTGCAGTGACAGTCAGTCCTGTTCACAGTGCCCCAAACACAGTAGGTTTAGCAGAGGTGCAGTGACATCCGCTGCCTTCGGGCGCACCCATATGCAGAGCTAAGGCGGTCAGCCAGAGATGATCGCAAGTGACATGAGCATCTGCTCCGGGGCCCCACTAACTAGTAGTGGTTCAGCAGAATGGTGGCAGTGACTCTAGCCGTCTCTGCCCTCCGGGCCCTACTCATGGCCCATTAGGGATCACGCACGAGGTGGCAGTGCCATGACAACTACTCCGTGGAGGCCCCCATAACACAGATAGTGGTATATCAAGGCGTGCCATTTGACATCCGTCTGCTCCGCCGGCCCCATATACATGTAGATGGTCAGAGGAGGTGATCATGTGACATTCCGTCTGCTCCGGGGCCCCATACATAGTAGGGTTTCATCAGAGGTGCAGTGACATCCGTCAGCTCCGGGGCCCTATATGAGCAGTAGTGTTCACAGAGGTGCAGTTGACATGCAGTCTGCTCCGGGGCCCCTCCATACATATAGGGTTATGCAGAGGTGCAGTGACATCCGTCTGCTCCGGTGCCCCCTACACAGTAGGGTTTAGCAGAGGTGTGAAGACATCCGTCTGCTCCAAGGGCCCCATACACATAGTGTTAGCGAGGTGCAGATGAAATCTGTCTGCTCTGGAGGACCCATACCACATAGGCATAGTCAAGATGAGTGGCAGTGAACGATCCGTTTTCTCCAGGCACACCATACTCACAGTAGTGAAGCGCAGGAGCAGCACGAAGACACATCGTGATCCTTCTCCAGGGCCCCCATACACAATACTAGGGATATAAGCAGAGGAGGGGCACGTCGACATACGTCTGCCTCCGATGCCCCATACCACAATAGGAATAGCAGAAGATCGCAATGCACATCCGACAGCTCCGCCGGCCCCATACCAGTAAGTGGTTAGCAGAAGGCGTGCCTAGAGACAGTCCAATCGTTCTTCCTCGGGGCCCTAAATGCAAGTAGGCGGTCAGCAGAGGTCTGCTGTGACACAGTCTGTCTCCTCTCCAGTGGCCCCATACAAAGTAGGTTAGCACGAGGTGCATGACATCCGTCTGCTCCGGGGCCTCCATACACAGTAGGGTTAGCAGATGTGCATGACACCGTCCTGCTCCGGGCCCCATACCCGTAGGGTTAGCAGAGGTGCAGTGACATCTGTCTCCTCCAGGGCCCACATAACATAGTAGGGTTAGCAGAGGTGCATGGTGACATCCCGGTCTGCAGCCGGGCCCCATACACAGAGGGTTTAGTGCAGATGTTGCAATGACATCGCGGTCTGCTCCGGCTCGCAGGTGCCCCCATACACGAGTAGGGAGTAGAGCAGATGTGGCAGTGACATCCGTTCGGCGTCCGGGCCCCATAGCACAGTATAAGGTGGTAAACAGAGCAGTGCAGTGACATCTGTGTGTCTCCGGGCCCCCCATACATCTCTGTACGGGTTAGCAGAGGGTGCAGTGACATCCGTGCTGTCTCTGGGGCCAGCCCCATACATCAGTAGGGTTAGCAGAGGTGCATGTGACATCCGTCCGCTCTGGGGCCCCAAACACATAGGAGGTTGAGCCATAGGGTGCACGATGAACATCCGTCATTGCTCGTGCTCCCATACACATTAGTGTGACGTCAGACGTGCAACCGTGACATCAGCTCAGCACCCGGACGCCCCCATAACGCGCAGTAGGGTTAGCAGAGGTCAGTGACATCCGTTCTCTCCGGTGCCCCCAGACTACACAGTAGTAGTTGCAAGGTTGCGCGACCAGTCGTCTGCTCCGGGCACTATACACAGTATGGGGTATGCAGAGTGTGCAGTGACATCCGATCTGCTTCCGGGGCCCCCATACGCCAGTAGGGTCAGCAGAGGAGCAGAGATATCCGTTACTGCCTCCAAGGCCCCATACCACAGTAGGGTCACGCAGAGGTGCAGTGATACAACCGTCTCCTCCGTGCCCCATACACAGAAGGGACAGTAGACTCAAGTGCCGGACATCTGTACTGCTCTGGGCCTTCATACACAGTTAGGTTCACGCGCTACGACAGAAGTGCAGTACCATCTGTGTGTCTCTCGGTGGCCCAGCTCATCACGAGTAGGGTACTAAGCAGATCACGCAAGTACAACCGTCTGCTCCGGGGCTCCATAAACACAGTAGGGTTAGCAGAGTGTGTACAGTCTGCACCATCCGTCTCGCTGGCCTGGGGGGGCCCCCCAACACACGGTTTTTCTCTAGACAGAGGTGGCAGTGAGACTGCCAACTGCTGCGGGCCCGCATACACACATGGATAGGGATCGCAGAGGTGTGTCACGATGACATCTTGACATGCTATCCAGGGCCCCACAGTATGGTTCGCAGAATGGTGACAGTGACGATCCAGTCAGCTCCGTTCGTCCGCCGCCATACGCAGTAGGGGTAGCATAGGTGCAGTGACATGCACTCTCCGGGGCGGCCATACATAGTAGGTGTAGCATTAGAGGCTGCAGTGACCATCCGTCTGCTCCGTGGGCCCTAATATGCATGTATCTGTCATCAGAGGTGGCACGTCTACAGACCCCTTGGCTCACCCACACCAGTTTCTGGATCATTTTGCTGCCTGGCTCGTGGCCACACTTCCTCTCTACTGAGATTACCCACGTCTCGGTGACCCCCCAGCCCCCCCTCTGCTCCGGGCGCCCATACCTCATAAGGGTTTGAGCAGAGGTGGCAGGTATGCAGGTGAGCGATCCGTCTGCTCCGGTGGCTTCCTTATCACAAGGTTTAGGCAGAGTGTGTATCGACAACCTACTGGCTCTGGGGCCCCATACCACAGTAGAGTGTTAGCACGCTGCGCATTGAACATCTGTTCTGCTCTTGGTGTGGCGCACATACTGACAAGTAGGGTCTAGCATGAGGTCCGCAGTGACCATCTCGTCTGACTCCGGCCCCATACACCAATAGGGTTAGCAGAAAGTGTCAATGATCAATTCGTCTGCTCTCACGGCGCCCCATATACCCACGTTCAGGTAGAAACTCATGGACGTTGCAGTGACAACCCGTCTTCCCTCCGGGTCCCCTATATGCAAGTAGGTCACCAGAGGTGCATCACATCTTCTCCTCCAGGGCCCCATACATATTAGGTTATTAGCAGTCAGGTGAGCATCTGACATCCGTCTCCTTCCGGGCCCCATACACAGTAAGGGTTTAGCAAGGTGCATGACATCTCGTCTCTGCTCCGGGCCCCATATCACCGTAGGGTTAGCATGAGGCGTTGCATGCTAGACATCATTCTGCTCCGGGGCCCCATACACAGTATGTGTAGGCAGAGGTGCAAGTGACATCCTCTAGCTCCGGGCCCCATACACACGTAGGGATAGCAGAGGTGCATTGACATCCGATTGCTCCGGGCCCCATACGATAGTAGGTTAGCAGAGGTGAGCCTTTGACATCCGTCTGCTCCGGGCCCCATATGCAAAGTATGGGATAGACAGTCACGAGGTGTAACAGTAGACATTGTCTTGCTCTGGGGCCCCACCGACATAGGAAAGGGTATCCAGAGGTGCCAGTGAGACCATTCCGTCTGCTTCCGGGGCCCCATACACAGTAGGGTGCAAGGTGGGCATGACATCCGTTTGCTCCGGGGCCCTATACACAGTAAGTGGTTCGGCAGAGGAGCAGTGACATCTGTCAGCTCCGGGGCCCCATACACAGTGGGGTTAGCAGAGGTGCAGTGACATCCTTCTGCTCTGGGGCCGCCATACACAGTAGGTTAGCAGAGGTGCATTGACATCTGTCTGCTCCGTGGGGCACCATACACATATCAGGGGTAGCATATACGGATGCAGTGACATCCTGTCTGCTCCAGGCTCCCATACACAGATGAGGGTTAGCAGAGTGTGCAAGTGCGCCCGTTGACATCGCACCCCGTCCTGCTTCTGGGGCCCCATTACACAGCTAAGGAGTTAGCAGCAGGTGCAGCTGACCATCCTCCTTCCTGCGCTAGGACGCGTGGCAAGAACTACCCCTTCACATCCTAGGGTTACAGAGGAGCAGTGACACAACCGTGTTGCGCTCCGAGGGGCCCCTTACCAGTATGGGTCCAGATGGGGTGCGATGACGTTCCGTCTGTCGCCCGGTGGTCCTCATGCATCAGTAGGCTTAGCAAATGAGCAGTGTACATCCCCTCTGAGCTCCTAGTGATCTCCCCATACCACATCTTACGTCATCACACATACAGGAGGTGCAACGTGACATCCGTCGCGCACAATGGATGGCTCCCTTACACAGATAGGCGCTTTAGACAGAGGAGTGTATATCGTGATCACTGTTTCTGCCCTGGGATGCCCCCAAACACAGTAGGGTTATCAGAGGTGCAGTGACAGTCTGTCTGCTTCCGGTCTGGGCCCCCACTAAACCACAGTGGGGAGATCAGCACTTAAGAGCTACGTGCTATGTCTCCATTCTCACGTCGAGATCTATCCATGGGTTCTCCACAATACACAGTAGGGTCTACGCTTAGAGGCTGCCTGCTAACATGCCGGCGTCTTCTCTGGCGAGGCCACCATACACGTCAGATTTAGCGTCACAGGTGCAAGTCTGACATCACATGTCACCTGCTCCGGGGCACCCATACATCAGTGGGGTTAGCAAGGCTGGCAGTGCGACATACCGATATTAGCTCCAGGCTTCCATACACAGTATGGGTTAAAGCCAGAGTGCAGTGACGATCCGTCGCTCCGTGGCCCCCTTACACACGTAAGAGTGTGTTAGTTCAGAGGTGCAAGATATGACATCTCCGTTTGCCTATCCGTGGCCCTTACACGAAGTAGGGTTAGCACGATATGTGCACTATCTGACATCCGTCTTGACTCCGTGATCCTCTCCCTTCACACCAGTACGGCGTCTAAGCAGCAGGTGCAATTGTCTCTTCCCGGTCCAGCTCCGGGGTCCTCGCATAGCATCAGTAGGGTTAGCAGAGGTGCAGTGACTCTGTCTAGCTCCGGGGGGCCCACCATACACAGTAGGGTTAGCAGAGGTGCAGTGACATCCTCTGCCTGAGCCCCGTGTCCCCAAACACAGACCGTTACGCAGAGGTGACATGACCCTCCCTCCGTCTGCTGCCGGCGCCCCCTACCACAGTAGGCGTTAACAAGACGTTGTCATGTCCGTTGACATCCGTGACTCGCTCTGGCGGCCCTATACACAGTAGGGGTTTAGCAGATGTAGTGACATGCGTCGCGCCCTGTAGGGCCCCAACACAGTAGGGTTTGGCAGAGGTGCCGTGACATCCGTCTGCTCCAGTGGCCCATACACAGTATAGCAAGTTAGCAGAGGTGCAGTGACATCTGAGCTGCTCTCTGGGATCCCGATTTTGTAACCAGTACAGGAGTTAAGCAGAGGGTCAATGAAGTGACATCACACTGTTCCTGCTCCGAGTGTCCCCATACCACATAGGGATAGAAGAGGTGCCAGTCGACATCCCGTCTGCTCAGCTCCATACACATGTAGGGTTATCAGAGGTGCAGTGACATCCGTCTGCTCTGGGAGCCCCATAACACAGTATGACGCTTAGCCAGAGGTGCAGTGACATCCGTCCTGCTTCCGGTGGCCCCTTACACAGTAGGGTTAGCATCAGGTGCAGTGACATCCGTTGCTTCTTATCCGGGCCCCTTACACAACAATAGTGAGTTTTCAAGCAGTAGGTGCACATGTTGGCTGACATCACGTTCTTGCTTCCACCGGGTGCCCCACTTACAGCAGTTGGGTCAGCAGGGGTGCAGTGACATCCGTCTGCTCCGGGGTCCCATGCACAGTAGGGTGTAGCAGAGGTGCAGTGACATCTGTCTGCTCCGGGGCCCCCTTACACCCAGTAAGGGTTAGCAGAGTTGCAGTACATCCGTCTGCTCCACGCCCCATACATAGTAGGGTTAGCATAGTGCACGTGCACCTCCATGACCTGCTCCGTGGCCTCCATACACAGTAAGCCGGTTAGCAGAAGTGCAGAGACATCCGTCTGCTCCGGGGGCCCCATACAACAGTTCTGCGTGTCGCCGAGATTAGCAGAGGTGCCAGTAGACATCCGATCTGTTCTCGGGGCCCCATACAACAGTAGGTTATGCAGAGGTGTAAGCAGTGACTTTGACTCTGTCTCCGGTCCCATAGCACCCAAAGGTAGGGTTAGCAGAGGTGCAGTGACATCCGTGCCTGCTGCAACGGCCCCAACACAGTAGGGTTAGCAGAGGTGCAGTGACATTGTCTATCGCTCCAGCCCCATACCGCAGGGTTAGCAGAGGTGCGGGTCACAGCCCCGCCTGCTGTCTGAGAGACAGATTAAAGGACAGTGTGTTTAATGCATGGTATTGCTGCGGCCAGAACATGAGCAAAAGCTTAAAAAATGTTTATTAGGGCAGTGGCGTATCTACATGGGGACGAGCCGGTAGCATTCGCTGGGGGCCCTGCCAAGCAGCCTGAGGTTCCCAAGCCCTCTTCCCATAAGAAAAAATACCAGCATGTAAATGGAACACGGTAACTGGGGGGCCCCATTTCACTTTTAGCACTAGGCCCAAGAGCTTGAATTACGTCACACAGTTTATACGATGAGAATCAAAATGACTTATAGTTTAACTCATGTTTTTATGTTAAACACAATTTCTTCTTCTTTTTTTTTTACATTTCTCGTATCATTATCAATATTTTTAAAAATCCTGAAATCCTGCAGTTTTCACTTTATTCTCTAGGCTTAATAAGAGTCCGTCCACACAGCATGGTGTATTGTGTAGTGATTGTCCAGACAGTTGCGGCAAATGGTTAATCAGTCTGAACCAGCGACACAAAACAATCCCGCATTCAAGATAATTTAAAAGAAAATCCATTCAGTAGTCTACATACACTGAATGGATTTTCCAGCCAACCTGGTTGGTTACTAAAAAACCTTTGGAGGCATAGAGCACCAGTGATCTCACCGATCCGTTTTCAATAGTTTTTGTGATGGGACGCGGCCGAATCCACAAACCGCGAAGACAGATGACCATGCCACACAAAACCTTGCGACATGAGAATAAGAATACAGGGCCAGATTCTTAAACAGAATGCGACCGGCATTTTACATATCTCGTGTGGCCGTAGCCGAAGAGTCGAGCACTTCCTGTTCTGTAGAGAAAACTTTCCTGCAGTCTCCTCATTATCAGCAAAGGGCGGATACTCTAAAGGGTGACCAATGGTATGATCATACGGATCCACCACCCAAAATAGGAGTGCACATCTCCCCCCCCCTGCACACTGACTTCTTCCCAGGTCCAGAGCTCCCCAGAAATTTCTCCTATAAAAGTCAATGGTTTGCTCCTTTTTCACAGGCCTATTCCCATGAAACTGCTGCAAAGCTCTCTCAAATGCTGTTAAAAGCATCAGGCAAGATGGCTCCCCCCAAAAATTCATATACAGACAATAAATTTTTAAAAAAAATCACAGTCGAATTTTAGAACCCTTAACTATCAAAATGATAGTTTTATTCCTCCATCACCTAAGAATAGTGCTCTCTGTCTAGTCAGGAAGGGAGAGCAGGAAGGTAATCAGAGAAACCTGTGTGCACTCAGAGTAGATAAAATCTCACTCATTTCATGAACAGGGCAATATCAAAAGTGCAGTGTGTTGAGAAAAAAAGTCTTTAATTACCATTTCCTACCTGCTGAATTCTAATCACTGTAGTAAGAAAATCCCTTTAAAGCTACATAGCTATTTGAGGCTTGTCTTGCAGGGGATAGTCATATATTTTTTAGGAATTATTTTTGGTAATTTATATGGTAGCATTTAATTTAGATTTTTTTTTAATTAGGGGAATGTATAAAAAAATAAATAAATCAATCCCAATTCCACCCTATTTTGGCTTGGGGCTGAATTTTGTCAAGAAAAACTTAAAGGGTTGTCTCATCCCAAAGGATTGCTGCTTTTTTTTTTAAAACTTCCCAAAAAACAAGTCCCCTTTAAAAATTTTGTCCTTTATCATGTCCTACCTATTCTGAGATATCCCCTCTTGGGCTGCATCACTCCTCGGGTTCTTAGCTACGCCCTGTTTATCTCTCCGATAGGCTGCCACACTGGTTGCATAGCACAGCCCTGTTTGATCTCCCCTGAAGGCTGCTAGCACTGTTACTAAGCTACAGACCTGTTTGACCCCTCCGATAGGTTTCCCACACGGGGTTGCTATACTACGACCGGGTTTCTACAAACAGCCAGTAGAAGCCGTAAACACGCCCCTGTTTCAAAATGAAACCAAGAAAAGGGGCCGAGGTAAAGAATCACTGTAGTGGACAACCCTTTAAAGGGGAACCGTCACAAGGTTTGCCCGCCTTGCTGAGGGGAGAAAAAAACTAGTGTCAGCCCGCTGTTTCCGCACTGTTTCCCTTTACCGTAAGAGCGGATTTTTTTTTTTAAAAAGTCAAATCGCATTTTCAGCCCGAAAAAGCAAAGAGTCCCGTTTTTTTTTTAAACCCCCGCCCCTGAGCTACCCCGCCCACCTCTGGCTACCCCCCGCCCACCTAAAAAAATAAACCTTTTTACTTTGAATAGGTAGAAACTTTAATAACTGTCAGTGGGTGGGGGACTTTTGGTGGGCCGGGGGGTAACACCTGCTCATGAATAAGATTTGAGGGGTAAAATGCTCTAAAACTCTTACATCTTACAGAATTTAAGGGGACACCCGCGCTGGAAAATGCCCGGTCTGTAAATAGTTGTGCTGCCCCCAGCAAGGGGGGGAAACACCTATGTGAAGGGGTTTTCTTTTAAGGCTGGCCTATTGAAAAAAAATTATCCTGGGGCCCCCCGTTTCCCTCGGGGGCTTGTTCATCTGGGAGCAGAGAGTTTTGGTGGGCTCCCTGTCTGAAGTGGGCTTGTTTGCTGGGGAAGAGTCAATGAAATGGAGGCCTAAAAAAGTATGGCCCAAAATTTAATAAGGGAAAGAGTTTCTATTGGAAAAAAAACCCAAAGCCCATCAACAGGGAAGGCCCAAAGAGGTCACAGAAGGGGAAAATGGAAATACCCGACACCCCCAAAACCCCAAAATTTTAAACCTTTTGGGGATTTTTTTAAAAATGAGGGGAGGTAAAAACCCCCCACAAAACAGAACAATTTTCAAATTATTTTTCTCCTTAGGGTTTATTTATGCAGGTCCCTTTTCAGCTGTTTTAGCATACCAAGCATGCCCAGGCCCAAACCCCCTGACCTGCAAAAGATGCAGTTTTTTACAGCCCCGGGCCGAGTCATGGGGGACAAAGAAAGCATCTAAAGATATTGGGGTTTTTAACAGGTGGGGAAAAGTGCGGGGGGATGGCTGGGGTCTGTAATTTTAGAGGCTTTGGGAATGAGCCCAAAACCCCCCTCAGGGGTTGGGGAAAGCAATGCTTAAAACAGGGTGTTCTTGCTCAAAAAAAGCAGGAAAATGAAACCATCTATCTCACCCTGCAGAGGGACCTTTTGTAGGGAAAATGGGGCCCCCTTTTCATAGGTAGTTTTTGGTATTTTCTATAGAACTCTCTGGTTTGGACATTCTCTTACTACAAGGTGTCAATAAGCGATTATCTAGGCCAGGGGTGGGCAATTAATTTTTCTATGGGGGGGCCCTTAGAAAGTGGGTGGGGGGGTTTTTTGGCCGGAATTTTTTTTTTTAAAAAAAAACTTTTTTGGTGGCGGGCAGGGGTTTGTTTGGTTTAATTTTGCCCCGGCCCAAATTACTCTTTCTCTGAGGGAAGGGGTATATAAAAAATCCCCTTTAAATAAGGCAGGTATTTTACATATATGTCCCCTCCAATTAAAGGGAGGGATATTGGGTCATGCTCCTTCAAAGGGAGGTATATAGCTCATGTTTCCCCTGGCAGGTATTTTAGCTCCCTGCTCCCCTCAGGAATTAACCCAAAAAAAAATAAAAAAAGCTAATACTCACCTTTTTGGGTTTTTTGGTGGGGCGCTCCTCTTCACTCCCAGTCGCACAGTCTATGACGGCTGTGGGGCCAAGGAGGGCAGCGGTGGATGAGATTCATTTTCATTGCGCGTGCCCTCTACTAAAAGGGCATATTAATTACGTGACGAGCCTTCAAAGTAGCGCTGACGGCGTACAATGCCCAGGTCTGATCTAGGCTCTTAACAGGAACCTTGAGCACCCCCACAAAGAAAAATGAGTACTTCACCTGTTTCTGCAAATCATGATTGTGCCATACCCCCCAAAGAAAAAATATCTCTTTCAGTTTTTTCCTTTTTTTAAAAGGGGTATTCCATTATAGTTTTGGGGTTTTTCAATGTCTAATGCCGCATCTTGAGAACCAGACCTGAAACCATTCTGTTTTGAACAGAGACATGGTTGGAACTCTACCATTGATTTCAATGGGAGTTCCAAATCACCCCGGTGCAAAAAATGGGATAAAAAAGGCTCCGCTGGTTGTAGCAGAATCATTAAAATCAATGGGAATTCCCCGACCATTTACAAAACTGAAAGGTTCTGGGGCCCGTCCTTGAGATATGTGAAAACAGAGGAACCTTACATACCACTGGTGATGTAAAAAAAAATAGATTTTTTTCCAAGTGAAAAAGGGTTTTCATAAAAATACATCGAAATGATGGAGGGCAGAAAGGTCTTTTCAGGCGGATGTACCTCGTGCTCCATTTTTCCCTTGCACTAGTTTGATAAGTGGTTTCTTAAATGGATTGACCAACTCCCCTTATTTTAAGTTTCACTAACTGGGATCAGTTTTCAGTAAGTCGGTAACTACAGGGAGTTTGGCCTCCATATTTTATTATATTGTGTTGACCCAACCCATAGCTGATATTCTTCTTTTTTGTTGACCTTCTACCTTTTGCAGAATGCCTTTTGCTTAAATTTTTCCCTTCACTGTATGTCCAAAGTAGGAGGTTGTTCTGCAAAGTTCCCTTTTGTATTTTCAGAGCGTTTATTTCCTGGTCCTGTTTTCCAAAACTTTTTTTTTCGTATTAAATCGTTGTAGCTTAGGGACATTTATAAGGTTTATCACAGGGACCAAATAGGGTCAGGGGATAGGGTTTTCAGGGAAAAAAAAGGATTAGGGAAATTAAAGTTGGGCAGTTTCTTTGCCTTTTACCCCTTGTTTACAGATTAAAGCCCTATGATGTTACCCTGAACTATTTTTTTTCATCATCATCTGGCGTGCTGTCCATCTATTTAATCATCTAATAATGCCCATTTTTTTTATTTTGTTGATACACATGTTGTATTATTATTGCATATGATTGCTGGTCAACCGCTCTATTTAATTCGTATTTAGTCTTGAACCCACCAGCATTGTTACGTTACCTCCATATTAAAATATATCTAAATCAAAATTATCCAATTAATTTGCCGTTCAGAGCCTTGACCTCCAAATAGTACAGTATCATGGACCCCTGCAACCAATCGAGGGGGAAAAAGGGTGCGTTCTTTTTGGGACTGAGCTAAAAAAAAAAGAAGACCCAGGATTAATGGGGAAAACATCTGTATTTGTATTGTAAAAGGGTTAAGTAAACCCAAATAGTCATCTGCAAACAGCTGCTTTGAGGGTTTACCCCTTTAAATCAGTAAGAAAGAATACTAAATTGGCTAGGAAGGGGTTTTCTAAAGAAGCCAAAAGGGGTACTTCCCTTTGGGGTGAGCCCCATGTAGTTTTTTTGGCCCTTTATACCCCCATTATTCGATCCAATGAAATTTACTTAAATTCTAAAGGGCTTATGGGAAATTAGCTAAGATTATTGTAGTGATACCTATTGGATTTAATGTTCCTTAATTCACACCCAACTCACTGAGTTTTGCATTGTAAATGCAATTAGAGCCAACCAGGTATTTATCTGCAGACAGCTGATTTGGGGTGTTGACCATACTGTTTGGCTAACTGAGAGGCTCTGATGGTAGCTAAAAAAGGGTACCTTTCCTCATTAGGGAGAGGCACCATGTAGATGTGTGGAGACTTGTACACCATTAGTTGCTCCACTGAAATTTAAATATATTCTAAAGGGCTCATGGGAAATGAGCTAGAACTCTACAACATCACCTATTGGATGTAGAAATCCTCAATTCCCATCTAACTCACTTGAGCTTTTCCAATTAAAGGTATTTAAAAATTTAAATTTGATTTTATCGCAGCACTGTTTGGGTTTTGCCATATCAGTGCAGAGTAGAATGCTGGTTGGTTTTGGCAGAGGCTCCAAGGACAGCTTTCCTTAATTAACAACCAACTCACTAAGTTTTGCAATGTAAACGGGATTAGAGCCAACCAGATATTTATCTGCAGACAGCTTATTTGGGTGTTTAAATTTTACATGCAAGTAGATACTGTTTGGCTAAGTGAAGGCACAGGGGGAAAGGTAATGTTCATCATTAGGGAGGGCTAGTGTTGATGGGATTTATACATCATTAGCCACTCCACTGAAATTTGAATATATTCTAGAAGGCTCATGGGAAATGAGCCTTGTCTCTGTAGCGCCACCTAATGGATGTAGCGTTCCTTAGGTCACATCAGTGTAATTAGTATTAGTGAAACAATCCCTTTAACAAGCCAGGTTCAAAGAACAAAATGAACCAAAGTGGATAAATAACAGGGATTTTACAAAGTCACCCATGACGTGATCACTGCTTGAGAACAGCTTTTCCGGTATTTTGGATATTTTAGTCAGTGAAAGCCCCAGAAATAATTTGGAAATTATGAAAGCGGAAACATTGTCTGCTCATTAATGTGAAGTCAGGATAACAATAAAATGTATTTGTGCTCAGTCATATTAATCAGTGGCGGTGACCTGGTGTGCCAACGTTGGCACCAGGTACGACATGATATTAAGTTATTCCTGCTCAGGCTGTACATAACACATAACACTTTTCTAGCAGATGGATAATATTAGCTGCTTGGAAAAATCATTAAAAGAGAAAAATAACTTTTATTTTCAATGAAAAAATGACTGTAACACTCTTTAAAAAGTAATTGTCCCCATTAAACTTATCATTACCTCATATATTGTTTATTGTATCCCATATATACTGTACATCTGTCTTATATTTTCTAGTACATAAATAACCTCTTGTGATAAGCGGATCAGCATCAATTTCCCATACTATTTCTCTCTTCTCCCTTGTGTTTTT
This sequence comes from Phyllomedusa bahiana, assembly GCA_025379985.1. Taxonomy (NCBI): domain Eukaryota; kingdom Metazoa; phylum Chordata; class Amphibia; order Anura; family Hylidae; genus Phyllomedusa; species Phyllomedusa bahiana. The sequence continues at coordinate 284,064 of JAODAL010000662.1, forward strand.
GTTTGGAGTGGTTATATGCAACTGTTCATGCTTTCTGCATTCCACCTAACTTTGCTGTGCAGCCTTAGCTTCTTGAGTGAATTGACTAATTACTAATCTTCTATAAAAGTTTCTGCCTTCGAAACATGAGGATTGTTGGCAGCAAAGCTCTGTTTGTGTCTTAGTTTTATCTTGTATCTAGTTTTCAGTATCTTTGATGTGTCCGGTTAGGTCAAATTTGAGTATATTGCTATTAATGTTCTAAGAGATTGTGGCTTGGAATCTGCTAGTATTCTGTTCCAGTGATCAAGTATCTGTGTCCATAGTTCTATTATGTTTGGCCCAGAACTAGGGAATGTATCTAGTATTCAATTTTGTTTGTTTACCCAACTATTTAGAGGAGTTTGCAAGAATCTCCCAACTTGGCTCAGTCCTGTTCTGCAATCTCCTTCAAACATATGGAAAGAGGCCCAAAGAACCTACAGCATGGCAATGAGAAGCCAACATAGAAATAAGAAATTATTGTCGTTTTTTTTTACTCGTGGTTTACATTCAGTAGCAAGCCTCATTTATTTCTAGATGGTTTTGGATGTGAATCCGCGTTAAAAACCACATACAAATGTTTTGGCCGTGTTTTACATGGAGTTTCTACTCATCTCTATTGACATCAATAGTAACTAACCTATTGAGGCGCATTACCCGAAGGAGGCGCATAATATATGTAATGCGCCTTAATAGGCGCATTGCGCGATGGGGGTGCATAGCACACCATATTTAGGCGCATTACAAATGCGCCTAGTTTTGGTTTCCGACAGTTCATTTACAACAAGAGTATGGCATCAAAAGTGGTTTTGGCGCCAAATAGACCAAAAAACTGGCGTTGGCGTGTCGGTACATGTCACCCATAGTTTTTTACAGTGATAAACCAACCCAAAAATACACATTGTATGAACTACGACGCATATTTTCTATCGAGGTCAAAGCGGATGATTTACTTTTGGTTTTAGACAAGCATTTCATGTTGGAATTTGCATGGATTCTGACTTGAAATACGCGCCATGTGGACAGAGCCTTGGGGTTAGGGTTAGTCTTAGTTTTCTTTTGGTCTTTTGATTTTTTGCCAAGATTTGTTTTGGGCTAACCTAAATTGAATAGCTTGGATTTGGGTCAAATGTGACTAAAATCCAAGTTTAATGCTACCTGTTGTAAAGACCAGGAGTAGTGGATCCACTGGACCACCGCAAGTGGTGGTAATGGCCACGCCAGGGAGTGAAATCTAAGTAGGTCCCGGTATTCACCAGAGCCCGCCTCAAAGCGGGATGGACTTGCTGCGGCAGAAATCCTACCAGGTCGCTATCCCTGACACAACTTGCTTGCGGTGGCAGCCGAGGTGTAGCGTGGTACAAAATCGTAAGACAAACTCATAGGCGGGGACAGGCAGGAAGGTCAGGACAGGCGTCAAAGATTCGTGGTTGAGGGATGGACGCAAATTGTATGGTACATGGTAACAGAAGCAAGACTCTGGGAACGCTTTCCCAATAGCACGATGCACTAAAGATCCGGCAAGGACCTAAGGGAGGTGTCCGGAGATATAGGGTCAGCGCTCTACAATAATCAATCACCGGCACGCTGGCCCTTTAAGTTCAAGGGAGCCGGCACGCGCCCTAGAGAAGGAGAGCACGCACACCGGCTGGCAGAGGAGTGCGGAAGAGCATGAGTGCGGCTAGCTAAGTCCCTGCCGGTAATACAAGCGCGGCCGCAGCCCGGGCAGCAAACCATGGCGCCATTCGTCCCGGCAGCATACCAGGAGAGAGGACCGGAGTGCGCCGCAGCCAGACATGCGGGCTGCGGGGCGACTTGTAACACCTGTGGACAAGTTAAATTCATAAAACCAGACTTCTCAGTAGAGCAGATGACTTGACTGAAAATAAATCCACAATATCATCACTAACCTCAAAGCATCACCCAAAATTTCCAGCTGCACTCAGAAGAGGCTGGAGAGTCGTCATCGGCCCAATTACGCCTCAATGTATTAGGTGCACCAAAACTACCCAGAAGACCAAGTGCATCTGATGTGTTTTACTATATCTTTTTAATTTTGCATTTTTTTTTTTTAGATTAAAAATTTGTAATCACATCCAGGGTAAATACTTTTTATTCTCATTTCCACTCTTTTATCCCCTTGTTCCTTTATATCTATTTGTATGCA